>JAXIVJ010002158.1:60000-70000 GCA_036785665.1 Chirona hameri | reverse complement strand
AAGCCTGGCATTCCTTTTTAGATGGCATTCCTTTTGAGAGTCGCAACTGTATATGTTCGATCTGCAGACCATTCATCTGGTCCTGTGGTCATCACTATCACCTGCATCTCATGTGAGTTCAATTGACTCAGACTAAGTTACTGGTGTCTATTTTTGGCGGTGCCTGCGACGTTTTGCTAGGTATCGGTGATATGCTGCTGCTCCATATCCCTCCCAGTGGACGGATGGGGGGGGGGGGGGGCAGCTGCCCCCCCCCCCCACTCAAAAAGTGGTGGGGGGGGGGGGGGGGGCAAACATATTATTCCCCCTATATTTGTAAGAGGGACCCTCTAAGAAGTTGACCGAGGGCCCGAGGTGCCCCCAGCCAGCCTGAGGGCCCTCAGTCGGCCTGAGGGGGCCCTCGGAAGGCCAGAGACCTCAACATGGGTCTGTCCGACGTTTTTGCGACCATTTAGAGGCCCTGCAAAATATAGTGGCCTAAATCCGAGAAGGTACCATTTCGCTCCATTTTTGTTTGTTTTTGTTTGGGGGGGGGGATTTGGCCATGGAGGGGGGGGGGGGGGGGGCTTTGGCCGAGGGGGCCCCCTGAGTTTCTTTGCACCCTCCCTCCGAAAACACCTTCTGCCGTCACTGCTGGCTGACCGTGTGTTGTGCTGTGCGCCGCCTCGGGACAGGAGTATGGCCTGACGCGACAGGAGAAGCTCTCCATTGGTCACGGGATCTGCACGCCGCTCCTGAAGAAGATCCAGGCCGACCTGCGGAGCAACGTCGACGAGGGAGCCGAGGAGAACGTCAACCGGCTCAACCCTATGTAGGTGGCGACGGCGGCGCTTGCGGTGTTTTCTAATGGCTGATGACTGGACTGCTCAGTAGGATTCTTTTTCAAAGTTTAATGTTGGTTATTGGTACTGCAATCTCTGTGATATTGGCGATGTAGTGGGGCCTTTGTCCACCCATATGTTAAAAAGCTTGTTAGAATTTAACCCTAATTTGTTTATAGACCTACGGTTTTGACAACGGTGAATCGTATAATGCTAAGGGGAAGACATCCTAGGAATTTTTGTTTGAAATAAATATGCAAAGGACCAATTGAAGGACACCAGACATTGCTTCCATGGTCTGACAGTGTGTGGGTACGTGAGGACCCGGCTGGGACAGTGTGTCGGTACGTGAGGACCCGGCTGTGACAGTGTGTGGGTACGTGAGGACCCGGCTGGGACAGTGTGTCGGTACGTGAGGACCCGGCTGGGACAGTGTGTCGGTACGTGAGGACCCGGCTGGGACAGTGTGTCGGTACGTGCGGACCCGGCTGGGACAGTGTGTGGGTACGTGAGGACCCGGCTGGGACAGTGTGTCGGTACGTGAGGACCCGGCTGGGACAGTGTGTCGGTACGTGAGGACCCGGCTGGGACAGTGTATCGGTACGTGAGGACCCGGCTGGGACAGTGTGTCGGTACGTGAGGACCCGGCTGGGACAGTGTGTCGGTACGTGAGGACCCGGCTGGGACAGTGTGTCGGTACGTGAGGACCCGGCTGGGACAGTGTGTCGGTACGTGAGGACCCGACTGGGACAGTGTGTGGGTACGTGAGGACCCGGCTGGGACAGTGTGTCGGTACGTGAGGACCCGGCTGGGACAGTGTGTCGGTACGTGAGGACCCGGCTGTGACAGTGTGTCGGTACGTGAGGACCCGGCTGGGACAGTGTGTCGGTACGTGAGGACCCGACTGGGACAGTGTGTCGGTACGTGAGGACCCGGCTGGGACAGTGTGTGGGTACGTGAGGACCCGGCTGGGACAGTGTGTGGGTACGTGAGGACCCGGCTGGGACAGTGTGTCGGTACGTGAGGACCCGGCTGTGACAGTGTGTCGGTACGTGAGGACCCGGCTGGGACAGTGTGTCGGTACGTGAGGACCCGGCTGGGACAGTGTGTCGCCACGTGAGGACCCGGCTGGGACAGTGTGTCGGTACGTGAGGACCCGGCTGGGACAGTGTGTCGGTACGTGAGGACCCGGCTGGGACAGTGTGTCGGTACGTGAGGACCCGGCTGGGACAGTGTGTCGGTACGTGAGGACCCGGCTGGGACAGTGTGTCGGTACGTGAGGACCCGGCTGGGACAGTGTGTCGGTACGTGAGGACCCGGCTGGGACAGTGTGTCGGTACGTGAGGACCCGGCTGGGACAGTGTGTCGGTACGTGAGGACCCGGCTGGGACAGTGTGTCGGTACGTGAGGACCCGGCTGGGACAGTGTGTCGGTACGTGAGGACCCGGCTGGGACAGTGTGTGGGTACGTGAGGACCCGGCTGGGACAGTGTGTCGGTACGTGAGGACCCGGCTGGGACAGTGTGTCGGTACGTGAGGACCCGGCTGGGACAGTGTGTCGGTACGTGCGGACCCGGCTGGGACAGTGTGTCGGTACGTGAGGACCCGGCTGGGACAGTGTGTCGGTACGTGAGGACCCGGCTGGGACAGTGTGTCGGTACGTGAGGACCCGGCTGGGACAGTGTGTCGGTACGTGAGGACCCGGCTGGGACAGTGTGTCGGTACGTGAGGACCCGGCTGGGACAGTGTGTCGGTACGTGAGGACCCGGCTGGGACAGTGTGTCGGTACGTGAGGACCCGGCTGGGACAGTGTGTCGGTACGTGAGGACCCGGCTGGGACAGTGTGTCGGTACGTGAGGACCCGGCTGGGACAGTGTCGGTACGTGAGGACCCGGCTGGGACAGTGTGTCGGTACGTGAGGACCCGGCTGGGACAGTGTGTCGGTACGTGAGGACCCGGCTGGGACAGTGTGTCGGTACGTGAGGACCCGGCTGGGACAGTGTGTCGGTACGTGAGGACCCGGCTGGGACAGTGTGTCGGTACGTGAGGACCCGGCTGGGACAGTGTGTCGGTACGTGAGGACCCGGCTGGGACAGTGTGTCGGTACGTGAGGACCCGGCTGGGACAGTGTGTCGGTACGTGAGGACCCGGCTGGGACAGTGTGTCGGTACGTGAGGACCCGGCTGGGACAGTGTGTCGGTACGTGAGGACCCGGCTGGGACAGTGTGTCGGTACGTGAGGACCCGGCTGGGACAGTGTGTCGGTACCTGAGGACCCGGCTGGGACAGTGTGTCGGTACGTGAGGACCCGGCTGGGACAGTGTGTCGGTACGTGAGGACCCGGCTGGGACAGTGTGTCGGTACGTGAGGACCCGGCTGGGACAGTGTGTCGGTACGTGAGGACCCGGCTGGGACAGTGTGTCGGTACGTGAGGACCCGGCTGGGACAGTGTGTCGGTACGTGAGGACCCGGCTGGGACAGTGTGTCGCCACGTGAGGACCCGGCTGGGACAGTGTGTCGGTACGTGAGGACCCGGCTGGGACAGTGTGTCGCCACGTGAGGACCCGGCTGGGACAGTGTGTCGGTACGTGAGGACCCGGCTGGGACAGTGTGTCGGTACGTGAGGACCCGGCTGGGACAGTGTGTCGGTACGTGAGGACCCGGCTGGGACAGTGTGCCCGGCTGGGACAGTGTGTCGGTACGCGAGGACCCGGCTGGGACAGTGTGTCGGTACGTGAGGACCCGGCTGGGACAGTGTGCCCGGCTGGGACAGTATGTCGGTACGTGAGGACCCGGCTGGGACAGTGTGTCGGTACGTGAGGACCCGGCTGGGACAGTGTGTGGGTACGTGAGGACCCGGCTGGGACAGTGTGTCGGTACGTGAGGACCCGGCTGGGACAGTGTGTCGGTACGTGAGGACCCGGCTGGGACAGTGTGTCGGTACGTGAGGACCCGGCTGTGACAGTGTGTGGGTACGTGAGGACCCGGCTGGGACAGTGTGTCGGTACGTGAGGACCCGGCTGTGACAGTGTGTGGGTACGTGAGGACCCGGCTGGGACAGTGTGTGGGTACGTGAGGACCCGGCTGTGACAGTGTGTCGGTACGTGAGGACCCGGCTGTGACAGTGTGTCGGTACGTGAGGTCCCGGCTGGGACAGTGTGTCGGTACGTGAGGACCCGACTGGGACAGTGTGTCGGTACGTGAGGTCCCGGCTGGGACAGTGTGTGGGTACGTGAGGACCCGGCTGGGACAGTGTGTTGGTACGTGAGGACCCGGCTGGGACAGTGTGTCGGTACGTGAGGACCCGGCTGGGACAGTGTGTCGGTACGTGAGGACCCGGCTGGGACAGTGTGTCGGTACGTGAGGACCCGGCTGGGACAGTGTGTCGGTACGTGAGGACCCGGCTGGGACAGTGTGTCGGTACGTGAGGACCCGGCTGGGACAGTGTGTCGGTACGTGAGGACCCGGCTGGGACAGTGTGTCGGTACGTGAGGTCCCGGCTGGGACAGTGTGTCGGTACGTGAGGTCCCGGCTGGGACAGTGTGTGGGTACGTGAGGACCCGGCTGGGACAGTGTGTCGGTACGTGAGGACCCGGCTGGGACAGTGTGTCGGTACGTGAGGACCCGGCTGGGACAGTGTGTGGGTACGTGAGGACCCGGCTGGGACAGTGTCGGTACGTGAGGACCCGGCTGGGACAGTGTGTCGGTACGTGAGGACCCGGCTGGGACAGTGTGTCGGTACGTGAGGACCCGGCTGGGACAGTGTGTCGGTACGTGAGGACCCGGCTGGGACAGTGTGTCGGTACGTGAGGACCCGGCTGGGACAGTGTGTCGGTACGTGAGGTCCCGGCTGGGACAGTGTGTGGGTACGTGAGGACCCGGCTGGGACAGTGTGTCGGTACGTGAGGACCCGGCTGGGACAGTGTGTCGGTACGTGAGGACCCGGCTGTGACAGTGTGTGGGTACGTGAGGACCCGGCTGGGACAGTGTGTCGGTACGTGAGGACCCGGCTGTGACAGTGTGTGGGTACGTGAGGACCCGGCTGGGACAGTGTGTCGGTACGTGAGGACCCGGCTGTGACAGTGTGTCGGTACGTGAGGACCCGGCTGTGACAGTGTGTCGGTACGTGAGGTCCCGGCTGGGACAGTGTGTCGGTACGTGAGGACCCGACTGGGACAGTGTGTCGGTACGTGAGGTCCCGGCTGGGACAGTGTGTGGGTACGTGAGGACCCGGCTGGGACAGTGTGTCGGTACGTGAGGACCCGGCTGGGACAGTGTGTCGGTACGTGAGGACCCGGCTGGGACAGTGTGTCGGTACGTGAGGACCCGGCTGGGACAGTGTGTCGGTACGTGAGGACCCGGCTGGGACAGTGTGTCGGTACGTGAGGACCCGGCTGGGACAGTGTGTCGGTACGTGAGGACCCGGCTGGGACAGTGTGTCGGTACGTGAGGACCCGGCTGGGACAGTGTGTCGGTACGTGAGGTCCCGGCTGGGACAGTGTGTCGGTACGTGAGGTCCCGGCTGGGACAGTGTGTGGGTACGTGAGGACCCGGCTGGGACAGTGTGTCGGTACGTGAGGACCCGGCTGGGACAGTGTGTCGGTACGTGAGGACCCGGCTGGGACAGTGTGTGGGTACGTGAGGACCCGGCTGGGACAGTGTCGGTACGTGAGGACCCGGCTGGGACAGTGTGTCGGTACGTGAGGACCCGGCTGGGACAGTGTGTCGGTACGTGAGGACCCGGCTGGGACAGTGTGTCGGTACGTGAGGACCCGGCTGGGACAGTGTGTCGGTACGTGAGGACCCGGCTGGGACAGTGTGTCGGTACGTGAGGTCCCGGCTGGGACAGTGTGTGGGTACGTGAGGACCCGGCTGTGACAGTGTGTGGGTACGTGAGGACCCGGCTGGGACAGTGTGTCGGTACGTGAGGACCCGGCTGGGACAGTGTGTCGGTACGTGAGGACCCGGCTGGGACAGTGTGTCGGTACGTGAGGTCCCGGCTGGGACAGTGTGTGGGTACGTGAGGACCCGGCTGGGACAGTGTGTCGGTACGTGAGGACCCGGCTGTGACAGTGTGTCGGTACGTGAGGACCCGACTGGGACAGTGTGTGGGTACGTGAGGACCCGGCTGTGACAGTGTGTCGGTACGTGAGGACCCGGCTGGGACAGTGTGTCGGTACGTGAGGACCCGGCTGGGACAGTGTGTCGGTACGTGAGGACCCGGCTGTGACAGTGTGTCGGTACGTGAGGACCCGGCTGGGACAGTGTGTCGGCACGTGAGGACCCGGCTGGGACAGTGTGTCGGTACGTGAGGACCCGGCTGGGACAGTGTGTCGGTACGTGAGGACCCGGCTGGGACAGTGTGTGGGTACGTGAGGACCCGGCTGGGACAGTGTGTCGGTACGTGCGGACCCGGCTGGGACAGTGTGTCGGCACGTGAGGACCCGGCTGGGACAGTGTGTGGGTACGTGAGGACCCGGCTGGGACAGTGTGTCGGTACGTGAGGACCCGGCTGGGACAGTGTGTCGGTACGTGAGGACCCGGCTGTGACAGTGTGTCGGTACGTGAGGACCCGGCTGGGACAGTGTGTCGGTACGTGAGGACCCGGCTGGGACAGTGTGTCGGTACGTGAGGACCCGGCTGGGACAGTGTGTCGGTACGTGAGGACCCGGCTGGGACAGTGTGTCGGTACGTGAGGACCCGGCTGGGACAGTGTGTCGGCACGTGAGGACCCGGCTGTGACAGTGTGTCGGCACGTGAGGACCCGGCTGGGACAGTGTGTTGTCAGCCTCCTGACGCGGTGTCTGACCGGCGTGGGCTCCTCTGCCCCCTCCTCAGGTACTCCCGCGGCGTGTCCAGTCCGCAGCGGCACGTGCGGACCCGGCTGTACTTCACAAGCGAGAGCCACCTGCACTCTCTACTCACCATGCTGCGATACGGAGGCCTGGCAGACGTGAGTATGATACGGAGGCCTGGCAGACGTGAGTATGATACGGAGGCCTGGCAGACGTGAGTATGATACGGAGGCCTGGCAGACGTGAGTATGATACGGAGGCCTGTGTGTCATCGCCCCTCTGACCTGCCCCGCGTCTGTGTGTCATCGCCCCTCTGACCTGCCCCGCGTCTGTGTGTCATCGCCCCTCTGACCTGCCCCGCGTCCGTGTGTCATCATCGCCCCTCTGACCTGCCCCGCGTCCGTGTGTCACCCGTATGTCAGGAGGCGAGGGACGAGCAGTGGCACCGCGCCATGGACTACTGTTCGGCCGTCTCCGAGCTCAACTATATGTCCCAGGTGGTCATCATGTTGTACGAAGACCCCACCAAGGACCTGCTCTCCGAAAACAGGTCCGTTTGGCGGTGTTACAATGTAATGAAGAGCGCTGTTTGGCCGAAACACGTTAAGTCTGCCTGCTTTGAGTTTATTTCTCTTTGTGTGATGAAAGGTGCCGGTGATCTTTTTCAGACCCTTAATTATATGAGTGATAAGCTTTCCAAAGCGTTCGAGTGGTGCTTAGGTTGCTGTACCAGCAAGCTAAGCAGCACAGCTCCCTTAGTTGGACAGGACCTCAACATGCGGCTGCTTGCTAGTACATATTTGATGGTGTGCAAGGTCTTATGGAAGTTCACTGTGACTGAGACGACACTTAGAGTCGGATGGTCTCAATAGTCAGTTTGGCCGCTGTGGTTCAGCGTCAGTATGTCACGTCAGCAGCTGGTACTGGCGTTGCATCATGACACCCCTCCCCTCCCCGCACTCTTCTCCCACCCCCCAGGTTCCACGTGGAGCTGCACTTCAGTCCCGGAGTCAACTGCTGCGTGCAGAAGAACCCGCCGCAGGGTCCCGGCTTCCGGCCCCAGTCCCGTGGCGACATGGTAGGTCTCCACCCCCGACCACCCCGTATCGCAGCCGAGCGTTCGGTGCCGCTCACCGAGCCCAGCCCGTGTGCCGTGCCGATCACCGAGCCCAGCACGTGTGCCGTGCCGGTCACCGAGCCCAGCCCGTGTGCCGTGCAGCTCACCGAGCCCAGCCCGTGTGCCGTGCCGATCACCGAGCCCAGCACGTGTGCCGTGCCGGTCACCGAGCCCAGCACGTGTGCCGTGCCGCTCACCGAGCCCAGCCCGTGTGCCGTGCCGGTCACCGAGCCCAGCCCGTGTGCCGTGCAGCTCACCGAGCCCAGCCCGTGTGCCGTGCCGCTCACCGAGCCCAGCCCGTGTGCCGTGTCGCTCACCGAGCCCAGCCCGTGTGCCGTGCCGCTTACCGAGCCCAGCCCGTGTCGCTCACCGAGCCCAGCCCGTGTGCCGTGTCGCTCACCGAGCCCAGCACGTGTGCCGTGCCGCTCACCGAGCCCAGCCCGTGTGCCGTGCCGCTCACCGAGCCCAGCCCGTGTGCCGTGCCGCTCACCGAGCCCAGCCCGTGTGCCGTGCCGCTCACCGAGCCCAGCACGTGTGCCGTGCCGCTTACCGAGCCCAGCACGTGTGCCGTGCCGCTCACCGAGCCCAGCCCGTGTGCCGTGCCGCTCACCGAGCCCAGCACGTGTGCCGTGCCGCTCACCGAGCCCAGCCCGTGTGCCGTGCCGTGAGGACGTTTTGAGAGCGGCCGATTTTGTGGGAGGCCGCCGTGGGCTGGGCAGCAGCCAGTGTGTATTTTGGCACGGAGCATGGCGAAAATTGCAGGACGGCACGGGGTCATTGACCCCGGTCATCGATTTTTGTGGCTGGGTGTGTCGTGGCTCATGTCTGTTGCTTGTTGTAGATATGGTTTTCGTGAACGGTCACAAAGGCCAACATCATAAAATGACGTATTTTAGGGGTTCATAACTACCGTACTGTGGCACGCGATAAGCCGACTTATGTGTCTCTTAGCAGATACTTAAGCCGATTATCTGACTTAGCGAATTGCCTGTCGAGGAGACTCGCACGCTGACTGGACCGACGGTTGTGTGTGTCCCCTGCTGCCCCCCACCGGCCGTCCTGGTGACGCCGGCTGCCCCTGAGTGCGGTGTGCTGTGAGGTACGACGCGCCGCTCAGTTCTGACGCGGACCTTCCGTCTCTCTGTCTCCCGTCTCTCTGTCTCCCGTCTCTCTGTCTGGCTGGCTGACTCGGTAGCATAAGATGACTAATCCGCCGAACCGCCGGCCGCCGTCCATGATCGAAGAGGAGGAGGCGGAGCTGCCCGACAGCGGCTCCGAGTCGGACCGAAACTCAGAGTACCAGGTAACGGGGGGGGGGGGGGGCTGGACCGAAACTCAGAGTACCAGGTAACACGCTACAGTACTCCACATGTAGTCTTCGCTTAACGTGACGCCGGGGCCGCACCGCAGCGTCGTTATACACCTGGACTGTGGTTTTGCTCATCTTTGTAATCCTCGTATGTGTTGAGTAATATCCGGACAGTTAAACTGGTGAACGTTGACCAACTATCAGCGAGTACTGAGTGGCAGACTAAAATGACTGGTCGCTTCGGATCCTGTGTGCCTTGCAGCTGGATAGTCTGCGTCCCATCGGCGGGATGGTCAGTCTGCCGACCGTCCCGCGCAGGGCATCACGTCCCATCAGTTCCAGCGCGGGACGGGGGGCAGGTTGGCTGCCATCTGTGTGACGGCAGTTTTGCCTGAGGAGGAGTGACTGACGCCCGCCGTTCGTGGCCGTGTGTTTCAGTCGGGTCCGTGTGGCAACAACTGGATGCCCCAGTCACAGCCGATCGATATCAGGTGAGAGAAGGAGCACAGCACTGAGAACGTTTGGTCTGAGCACGTCGTCCTCCGTATTCATGTATTGTGATAATGTCGCACAAATCCATCACATAATACCATGACGCCTGGAGTTTGTCTGCAAGTCTCCGGCTGTCATGAGTCGTGCCATCCGTCTTATATCCGGGTATCCGGCGGGCCGTGATGTACGATAGTAACACCTGGCCGCGTCAGCGCTGTAACTGCTGCTGACACGTCGTCCTGCCCCTGTGTATGTGTATGGTATTCACAGCCGCACGGCCGCGTCACCCTCGCACCTGTCGCCACCGCACCAGGACCTGCTGCGCTCCTGCTCCCACCCAGGCTCACCGGACCGACGCGCTGCCGGCGGGGAGGAGCGGCCGCGCAGCCTGGAGGGCCAGGTGGAGCGGGGCATCACGGAACCACCGCCCGCGGTCCGGCCAGGTCAGTCTCTACACCGCTGTCCCAT
>JAXIVJ010002158.1:0-55000 GCA_036785665.1 Chirona hameri | reverse complement strand
TCAAACAATATCAGTATTCCCTCAGTGCAGCACGTGGGGGTGGAGGGAGGGGCGTGTCTATTCCCTCAGTGCAGCACGTGGGGGTGGAGGGAGGGGCGTGTCTATTCCCTCAGTGCAGCACGTGGGGGTGGAGGGAGGGGCGTGTCATGGGGCGAATACAGCCCCACGGTGTCGTCTTCCCTGTCCTGTTCTGTCCTGTCACCGAGGGCTCAGTCAGCCCGTGTTTGTGACTCGTGATGCAGCAGTCTGATCCCCGGCCACGCTTAGAAGGCTGTCCCTCTGCATATTAACGACCGCTCGCCCCGCTATCTAGTGAGCCTGTGACTAACTCTAGCTTATCTGCCCGCCAGCAGATGGCACGAGCGAGCAAGATGGTGAGGACGAAGGTGAGTCTGTCTGCGAAATGAGGGACGCTGTTAGTCACGATAGCTATCTTGGTCATAGCTTAGGAACACTTATGTAGACTAATTGGAATAATTATATAAATTTATTGAACATTGTATGTATTGTGTACGTTATGTACGAGTACGCATGTATTGTGTACGTATGTGTACATCTCTTGAATCTACCAAATAGATAACCAAAAGCTAAATATCATTGCTGAAGATTTTTCGAGATGGAAAACTCTGGTCAAACTCGTGGCCACCCTCTGAAGATTCAGCAGCCTCATGTTCGTACACAACTGAGACATAACTCCTTTAACATCAGAGTGGTGCCTCTATGGAACAGCCTACCGACTGAATATGTGGTCATGTCCCCAAATGTGAACACATTCAAGAGGAAACTTGACAAGCACTGGGAAGGACGTCAGTACAGGACTAGGCCATCCAAATAGCACTAGATACTAGTAACTGAGCGGGCTTCCTCAGGTCCCTTGGGACCTTCCATGCCTCTACCTAACCTTAACCTTAACGAGACTGTCCCACCTTTTTGAAAGTTGTCGAATCACACTTAAAGGGAATAGTTCACCTTTAACATGGAGTTTTGGACTGAGATAGCAGATGTGTAGAGCAGATCTAAAAATGGGTTGTGGTGAAAGAATGACCTCCCTACGTTAAGTAATTTCGACACAGGACTAGTGGGCCCGGTTTCATATCCGCTGTTCCGGGCCACGATCAGGACATTTCGCTCCCCGCTCGCCGCCGCTGGCTCGCCGCCGGAGGCAGGTACCCGCTCTGGCACGTAGTCTCTGGTCACGACGCCTCGTTAATATCCGCTCAGCCGCCCGGGCGGCGCGGCGGCCCCTTGTCAGAGACTGTACTTGACGTCAGGCGGAGCGAGGCGGAGCCAGAACGCCAGCTGCTATCGTACGATTTCTCGTGAAATAGAAAGAGAAACTTACTTCTTTCTCCACATATATCCATCAGTTGTCCAAACCAAAGTCATATTCGTAGTTTTGAGCTCAAGATGCACCATATGGTTGAACTTCAAGACAACTTTCAAGGTGACCTATTCCCTTTAATTGTATGTCTACATGTCAGGCGAGGTCAGCTGAACATGTTCGTGAACCTTTTTTCCGAGAAGATGCTTATCTTGGAAGATATTCAACTTTTAGTTTTAAGCGGAAAGTTGGGTTGGTGACGTCATATGATTTGTGTTTTAATAACAAGGAAATCCTTTGTTCTGCCAAATGTATGGCACACTTTTTTGTCGACATCTATTGCGCAGAAAAAGCGAACCACCCGGTGTCTAGATTGGCTTAGATTGCGAACCACCCACCGGGGATCGAGAAATGAAAGACGAAAATATTCCAAGGCTGACCTTAAAACAAGTCAATTATCATTACCAGTTGGGTAAAGAGGACGATGCTGTCGGTTTGGAGGCCCTATTCAAATACACATGGGCCTTATTTTGTTTTACAGATGTCAAAATCAAACTCGAATATCTTTTTGATTAGATCATTGTGGTTGTTTTAACAGCTACCATACTTAATTTCAATGCCAAGCCATCAAAATGGCTATCTCAACTCAAGTATAATGTTAAGGTGGGGGTAAACTGTCCCTGTAGTACTGTACTTGATTGGATATTCGTGACCATGTATCAGTAGGGGTGGTCAAAATGCAACTTTTTTCTCCGGCCATCTGCTGTTAGGTCTCATATGGATATCTATGGTCTAAAGATCGGAAATGCACAAAAAACAGCTCATTTCATTCAGATCTTCTACCCGCGCACTCACATCCAAGATCGGCCTTTATCGGTATTCGGCCTTTATCGGCCTTTATCGGCAAGATCGGTATTCACACACGTTATGAATTTCACGGGACTCGGACATTCGGGGGTATAAGCACATTTTGGCGGCTATGAAGAGCCATATCAGGGACTTGATTCAAGGGACTTGAATCAATGAACTAAGTCCCTTGACTGGAAGGAGTTTGGAGGTGGAACTCATGGTGAATGGTGCAACAGCGAGACACGATGACGTCCACGACGGGCGCAGGATGTTGGAGGGCTGGCCCAGTAGGCTCTTGGCCGTGGATGATTTGGTCTTTGGTGGCATGATTGCGGATCTGAAAGGAAAAGTTGAGGGACGGGTGTAAATTCAGGCACAGCATTAGGGTCCCAGGACTGTTCAAATTCGATCTGGAAAATTTGAAAACAACTGCATATTATTCCCATCACTGATCAGGACACTGGTGGATCGGAGGGGGGGGGGGGGTGGTGGGCAAGCAGGACCATTGCCTCAGAAGCCATTTGACCTCCCCAAATGCTCCAACAGTAGCGTTGAATTGGTGTTCGATTGATCGTTCCCCCCCCCCCCACACACACACCAAATGATCATGGCTTCCACCAAAAAAAAAACGACTGGATCCACCACTACCAAGCCAAGTACGAATGCGGGAGATGACGCGAGGCCGTGTCCTAGTCCCACCTCGGCACCCCTCTCCCCTCTGTGAAAAAACCATAACACCAATAAACTGACCTCTGCAGTTACTTTGACAGAAAAATGCACTAAACGTTCTGTGTCCTCTCGCGGCCGTTGAATGCTGACGATAAACAAAACGTTTATTTATATTTGGCGCCGAATTGCGCAGTTCTCGGTGCAACAGAGACAAGATAGCAGGGGTCGAGACTACTAAACATGCACAAATCTGAGAAGACAAAGGCAATTCGCTTCGAATACGTATGGAGAAGGCAAAAACAACACGCCGTATGAATTCCGTAGCCCGCCCGTGTACATCTACATATACACAGGCGACCCAAAAGGGGAGGGGGATAAACTGCCCCTCTTGGAGGATAGTTTGCTGATATAGCTCCTTCCCGCAAGACCTATGGACGTTGATATGGCTCTTCATAGCCGCCAAAATTTGCTTGTACACCCGAATGTCCGAGTCCCATGAAATTCATAACGTGTGTGGCTGACACCCGAGTAAATACAGGTCGATCCTGGTTGCGAGTGCGCGGGTAGAAGATCTTAATGAAATGAGCTGTTTGTTTTTGCATTTCCGATCTTTAGACCATAAATATCCATATGAGACCTGACAGCAGATGGCCGGAGAAAAAAGTTGCATTTTAAACACCCCTAATGTATCAGTTCTAAATAGATGAAATCCATGGTCGAAACCCTTGACCACATAACGTTGTTGAGGCCATTTACCATTGCTAAGCCTAATTCACCTTCAGCTGACAGGATCAGGCGTTTAAGTAGGCCGGCTTGTGAAGTGACGTTTGCGCGCGCGCGCGTGTTTCTTCTCAGAGTTGCGGCGTCAGCGCCACTCCGTGCCGTCGCAGGCGCAGTACGCGCAGCAGCTGTCCATTCTGAACCAGCAGCTGCAGCTGGGCGCGCCCGGCGGCTCCGGCAGCTCTCTATTCTCCACGGCCGTCATTAGCGGATCGTCATCGGCACCCGAGCTCAAGTCGCTCTTCACACCTGTCACCGCTATTGGTGAGGGGGAGGGCGTGGAGTGGTGTGGACAACTGGAGGGGACGGGAGGAGTGTGGAGGGGGGCGGGAGGGGTGTGGAGGAGACGGAAGGGGTGTGGAGGAGACGGGAGGGGTGTGGAGGAGACGGGAGGGGTGTGGAGGGGACGGAAGGGGTGTGGAGGGGACGGGAGGGATGTGGAGGAGACGGGAGGGGTGTGGAGGAGACGGAAGGGGTGGGGAGGGGACGGGAGGGGTGTGGAGGAGACGGGAGGGGTGTGGAGGGGACGGAAGGGGTGTGGAGGGGACGGGAGGGATGTGGAGGAGACGGGAGGGGTGTGGAGGGGACGGAAGGGGTGTAGAGGGGACTGGAGGGGTGTGGAGGGGACGGGAGGGGTGTGGAGGGGACGGGAGGGGTGTGGAGGAGACGGGAGGGGTGTGGAGGGTACGGGAGGGGTGTGGAGGAGACTGGAGGAGTGTGGAGGGGTGTGGAGGGGACGGGAGGGGTGTGGAGGAGACGGGAGGAGTGTGGAAGGGTGTGGAGGGGACGGGAGGAGTGTGGAGGGGTGTGGAGGGGTGTGGAGGGGACGGGAGGGGTGTGGAGGAGACGGGAGGGGTGTGGAGGGGTGTGGAGGGGTGTGGAGGGGTGTGGAGGAGACGGGAGGGGTGTGGAGGGAACGAGAGGGGTGTGGAGGAAACGAGGGGTGTGGAGGGTACGGGAGGGGTGTGTAGGATACTGGAGGAGTGTGGAGGGGTGTGGAGGGGACGGGAGGGGTATGGAGGAGACGGGAGGAGTGTGGAGGGGTGTGGAGGGGACGGGAGGAGTGTGGAGGGGTGTGGAGGGAACGGGAGGGGTGTGGAGGGGTGTGGAGGGGTGTGGAGGGGTGTGGAGGGGTGTGTAGGGGACGGGAGGGGTGTGGAGGAGACGGGAGGGGTGTGGAGGAGACGGGAGGGGTGTGGAGGGGACGGAAGGGGTGTGGAGGGGACGGGAGGGGTGTGGAGGGGTGTGGAGGGGACGGGAGGGGTGTGGAGGGGACAGAGGGGTGGGGAGGAGACGGGAGGGGTGTGGAGGAGACGGGAGGGGTGTGGAGGGGACGGGAGGGGTGTGGAGGGGACAGAGGGGTGGGGAGGAGACGGGAGGGGTGTGGAGGAGACGGAAGGGGTGTGGAGGAGACGGGAGGGGTGTGGAGGAGACGGGAGGGGTGTGGAGGGGACGGAAGGGGTGTGGAGGGGACGGGAGGGGTGTGGAGGAGACGGGAGGGGTGTAGAGGAGACGGAAGGGGTGGGGAGGGGACGGGAGGGGTGTGGAGGAGACGGGAGGGGTGTGGAGGGGACGGAAGGGGTGTGGAGGGGACGGGAGGGATGTGGAGGAGACGGGAGGGGTGTGGAGGAGACGGAAGGGGTGGGGAGGGGACGGGAGGGGTGTGGAGGAGACGGGAGGGGTGTGGAGGGGACGGAAGGGGTGTGGAGGGGTGTGGAGGGGACGGGAGGAGTGTGGAGGGGACGGGAGGGGTGTGGAGGGGACGGAAGGGGTGTAGAGGGGACTGGAGGGATGTGGAGGAGACGGGAGGGGTGTGGAGGGGACGGAAGGGGTGTAGAGGGGACTGGAGGGATGTGGAGGAGACGGGAGGGGTGTGGAGGGGACGGGAGGGGTGTGGAGGAGACGGGAGGGGTGTGGAGGGGACGGGAGGAGTGTGGAGGGGTGTGGAGGAGACGGGAGGGGTGTGGAGGAGACGGGAGGGGTGTGGAGGAGACGGGAGGGGTGTGGAGGAGACGGGAGGGGTGTGGAGGAGACGGGAGGGGTGTGGAGGGGACGGAAGGGGTGTGGAGGGGACGGGAGGGGTGTGGAGGGGTGTGGAGGGGACGGGAGGGGTGTGGAGGGGACAGAGGGGTGGGGAGGAGACGGGAGGGGTGTGGAGGAGACGGAAGGGGTGTGGAGGAGACTGGAGGAGTGTGGAGGGGTGTGGAGGGGACGGGAGGGGTGTGGAGGAGACGGGAGGAGTGTGGAAGGGTGTGGAGGGGACGGGAGGAGTGTGGAGGGGTGTGGAGGGGTGTGGAGGGGTGTGGAGGGGTGTGGAGGGGACGGGAGGGGTGTGGAGGAGACGGGAGGGGTGTGGAGGGGTGTGGAGGGGTGTGGAGGGGTGTGGAGGGGTGTGGAGGAGACGGGAGGGGTGTGGAGGGAACGAGAGGGGTGTGGAGGAAACGAGGGGTGTGGAGGGTACGGGAGGGGTGTGTAGGATACTGGAGGAGTGTGGAGGGGTGTGGAGGGGACGGGAGGGGTATGGAGGAGACGGGAGGAGTGTGGAGGGGTGTGGAGGGGACGGGAGGAGTGTGGAGGGGTGTGGAGGGAACGGGAGGGGTGTGGAGGAGACGGGAGGGGTGTGGAGGAGACGGGAGGGGTGTGGAGGGGACGGAAGGGGTGTAGAGGGGACTGGAGGGGTGTGGAGGGGACGGGAGGGGTGTGGAGGAGACGGGAGGGGTGTGGAGGGTACGGGAGGGGTGTGGAGGAGACTGGAGGAGTGTGGAGGGGTGTGGAGGGGACGGGAGGGGTGTGGAGGAGACGGGAGGAGTGTGGAAGGGTGTGGAGGGGACGGGAGGAGTGTGGAGGGGTGTGGAGGGGTGTGGAGGGGTGTGGAGGGGTGTGGAGGGGTGTGGAGGGGTGTGGAGGGGACGGGAGGGGTGTGGAGGGGTGTGGAGGGGTGTGGAGGGGTGTGGAGGGGTGTGGAGGAGACGGGAGGGGTGTGGAGGGAACGAGAGGGGTGTGGAGGAAACGAGGGGTGTGGAGGGTACGGGAGGGGTGTGTAGGATACTGGAGGAGTGTGGAGGGGTGTGGAGGGGACGGGAGGGGTATGGAGGAGACGGGAGGAGTGTGGAGGGGTGTGGAGGGGACGGGAGGAGTGTGGAGGGGTGTGGAGGGAACGGGAGGGGTGTGGAGGAGACGGGAGGGGTGTGGAGGGTACGGGAGGGGTGTGGAGGAGACGGAGGGGTGTGGAGGGGTGTGGAAGTGTGTGGAGGAGACGGGAGGGGTGTGGAGGAAACGAGGGGGGTGTGGAGGGTACGGGAGGGGTGTGGAGGAGACTGGAGGAGTGTGGAGGAGTGTGGAGGGGTGTGGAGGGGTGTGGAGGGGTGTGGAGGGGTGTGGAGGGGTGTGGAGGGGTGTGGAGGGGACGGGAGGGGTGTGGAGGAGACGGGAGGAGTGTGGAGGGGTGTGGAGGGGACGGGAGGGGTGTGGAGGAAACGAGAGGGGTGTGGAGGGGACGGAAGGGGTGGGGAGGGGACGGAAGGGGTGTAGAGGGGACTGGAGGGGTGTGGAGGGGACGGGAGGGGTGTGGAGGGGACGGGAGGGGTGTGGAGGAGACGGGAGGGGTGTGGAGGAGACGGGAGGGGTGTGGAGGAAACGAGAGGGGTGTGGAGGGTACGGGAGGGGTGTGGAGACTGGAGGAGTGTGGAGGGGTGTGGAGGGTACGGGAGGGGTGTGGAGGGTACGGGAGGGGTGTGGAGGAGACTGGAGGAGTGTGGAGGGGTGTGGAGGGGTGTGGAGGGTACGGAGGGGTGTGGAGGAGACTGGAGGAGTGTGGAGGGGTGTGGAGGGGTGTGGAGGGGACGGGAGGGTGTGGAGGGGTGTGGAGGGGTGTGGAGGAGACGGGAGGGGTGTAGAGGGGACTGGAGGGGTGTGGAGGAGACGGGAGGGGTGTGGAGGGGACGGGAGGGGTGTGGAGGAGACTGGAGGAGTGCGGAGGGGTGTGGAGGGGACGGGAGGGGTGTGGAGGAGACGGGAGGAGTGTGGAGGAGACGGGAGGGGTGTGTAGGGGACGGGAGGGGTGTGGAGAAGACGGGAGGGGTGTGGAGGAGACGGGAGGGGTGTGGAGGGTACGGGAGGGGTGTAGAGGAGACTGGAGGGGTGTGGAGGGGTGTGGAGGGGACGGGAGGGGTGTGGAGGGGACGGGAGGGGTGTGGAGAAGACGGGAGGGGTGTGGAGAAGACGGGAGGGGTGTGGAGGGGACGGGAGGGGTGTGGAGGAGACGGGAGGGGTGTGGAGGAGACGGGATGGGTGTGGAGGGTACGGAGGGGTGTGGAGGAGACGGGAGGGGTGTGTAGGAGACTGGAGGGGTGTGGAGGGGACGGGAGGGGTGTGGAGAAGACGGGAGGGGTGTGGAGGAGACGGGATGGGTGTGGAGGGGACGGGAGGGGTGTGGAGGGGTGTGCAGGAGACGGGAGGGGTGTGGAGGGGTGTGGAGGGGACGGGAGGGGTGTGCAGGAGACGGGAGGGGTGTGGAGGGGTGTGGAGGGGTGTGGAGGGGACGGGAGGGGTGTGGAGGGGTGTGCAGGAGACGGGAGGGGTGTGGAGGGGTGTGGAGGGGTGTGGAGGGGTGTGGAGGGGTGTGGAGGGGTGTGGAGGGGTGTGCAGGGGTGTGTAGGGGTGTATAGGGGTGTGTAGGGGTGTGTAGGGGTGTGGAGGAGACGGGAGGAGTGTGGAGGGGTGTGGAGGGGACGGGATGGGGTGTGGAGGGGACGGGAGGGGACGGGAGGGGTGTGGAGGAGACGGAAGGGGTGTGGAGGAGACGGGAGGGGTGTGGAGGAGACGGGAGGGGTGTGGAGGAGACGGGAGGAGTGTGGAGGGGTGTGGAGGGGTGTGGAGGAGTGTGGAGGGGTGTGGAGGGGACGGGAGGGGTGTGGAGGAGACGGGAGGGGTGTGGAGGAGACGGGAGGAGTGTGGAGGAGACGGGAGGGGTGTGGAGGAGACGGGAGGGGTGTGGAGGAGACGGAAGGGTGTGGAGGGGTGTGGAGGAGACGGGAGGGATGTGGAGGAGACGGGAGGGGTTTGTAGGAGACGGGATGGGTGTGGAGGGTACGGGAGGGGTGTGGAGGGGACGGGAGGGGTTTGTAGGAGATGGGAGGGTGCGGAGGGGACGGCAGGGGACAGTGGCAGACTTCGGTGTGGTCCGTCACAGCGCGAGTGAACCTGTCTGTCTGTGTGGCTGTGAGGCAGATACAGAGGAGGCTGACGTGTCCCGGCATCGCTGACGGTGCCCGTCGTGCCGCAGGGATAGAGGGGTGCGGCGGCGTGCCCTCGATCCGGCCGCTGGAGACGCTGCACAACGCCATGTCGCTGCGCCAGGTGAACGCCTTCATCGACAGGGTGACGTCAATGGAGTTCCGGGCGCCGCCGCCGGAGAAGCTGGACCGACCCCCGCCGCTCAGTCTACACTCTCCCACACAAAGTGAGTCGATCCGCCCTACACTGACTGTCAGACAGTGGGCGAGACCTAGTCATCCATACGGCATGCCAGGAGTCTTGTGCACGGCAGGCGTCTGGTCTGCTTGCGTAGTCTTGCAACAATTGTAAGATCGCTTTCAGCTTTGTATCACACAGGAAAAGGTGGCTAAATGGCGAATACTTTCGGGATATTTCTTGCGTTGTGTGGACAAAAAACAAACAATGCTATATTATCATCTCGTGTGTAAAGGTTTTATGGTTTGTTTTGATGTCCTGGGGCGTACGGCGTGGCTGTCCCCCCCCCGCCGCTTATCAATGGTGGTACGATGTATGTGTCGGTGACTGACGGCCGGTGTGGGCCGTGGTGTGTCGACGCATCTGCCTGGCGGAATGCATGTGTCACCGTAGGCCGACGTGTGACTGCGTGTGACTGCGTGTGACTGCGTGTGACTGCGTGTGACTGCGTGTGACTGCGTGTCCCGACGTGTGACTGCGTGTGACGGCGTGTCCCGACTTGTGACGGCGTGTGACGGCGTGTGACTGCGTGTGACTGTGTGTCCCGACGTGTGACTGCGTGTGACTGCGTGACTGCATGTGTCCCGACGTGTGACTGTGTGTCCCGACGTGTGACTGCGTGTGACTGCGTGTGACTGCGTGTGACTGTGTGTGACTGCGTGTCCCGACGTGTGACTGCGTGTGACTGCGTGTCACTGTGTGTCCCGACGTGTGACTGCGTGTGACTGTGTGTCCCGACGTGTGACTGTGTGTGACTGTGTGTCCCGACGTGTGACTGTGTGTCCCGACGTGTGACTGCGTGTGACTGTGTCCCGACGTGTGACTGCGTGTGACTGCGTGACTGCATGTGTCCCGACGTGTGACTGTGTGTCCCGACGTATCCCGACGTGTGACTGCGTGTGACTCCGTGTGACTGCGTGTGACTGTGTGTGACTGCGTGTCCCGACGTGTGACTGCGTGTGACTGCGTGTGACTGCGTGTGACTGTGTGTCCCGACGTGTGACTACGTGTCACTGTGTGTGTCCCGACGTGTGACTGCGTGTGACGGCGTGTGACTGCGTGTGACTGCATGCGACTGCGTGTGACTGTGTCCCGACGTGTGACTGCGTGTGACTGCGTGTGACGGCGTGTGACGGCGTGTAACTGCGTGTGACTGCGTGTGACTGTGTGTGACTGTGTGACTGCGTGTGACTGCGTGTGACTGCGTGTGACTGCGTGTGACTGCGTGTGACTGTGTGTGACTGTGTGTGACTGCGTGTGACTGTGTATGACTGCGTGTGACTGCGTGTCCCGACGTGTGACTGCGTGTGACTGCGTGTCACTGTGTGTCCCGACGTGTGACTGCGTGTGACTGAGTGTGACTGCGTGTGACTGCGTGTGACTGCGTGCGACTGCGTGTGACTGCGTGTGACTGCGTGTGACTGTGTGTGACTGTGTGACTGCGTGTGACTGCATGTGACTGCGTGTGACTGCGTGTGACTGCGTGTGACTGCGTGTGACTGCGTGTGACTGCGTGTGACTGCGTGTGACTGCGTGTGACTGCGTGTGACTGCGTGTGACTGCGTGTGACTGCGTGTGACTGCGTGTGACTGCGTGTGACTGCGTGTGACTGCGTGTGACTGCGTGTGACTGCGTGTGACTGCGTGTGACTGCGTGTGACTGCGTGTGACTGCGTGTGACTGCGTGTGACTGCGTGTGACTGCGTGTGACTGTGTGACTGTGTGTGACTGCGTGTGACTGTGTGTGACTGTGTGTGACTGCGTGTGACTGCGTGTGACTGCGTGTGACTGCGTGTGACTGCGTGTGACTGCGTGTGACTGCGTGTGACTGCGTGTGACTGCGTGTGACTGCGTGTGACTGCGTGTGACTGCGTGTGACTGCGTGTGACTGCGTGTGACTGCGTGTGACTGTGTGACTGCGTGTGACTGCATGTGACTGTGTGTGACTGCGTGTGACTGCGTGTGACTGTGTGTGACTGCGTGTGACTGCGTGTGACTGCGTGTGACTGCGTGTGACTGCGTGTGACTGTGTGTGACTGCGTGTGACTGCGTGTGACTGCGTGTGACTGTGTGTGACTGCGTGTGACTGCGTGTGACTGCGTGTGACTGCGTGTGACTGCGTGTGACTGTGTGTGACTGTGTGTGACTGTGTGTGACTGCGTGTGACTGCGTGTGACTGCGTGTGACTGTGTGTGACTGCGTGTGACTGCGTGTGACTGTGTGTGACTGCGTGTGACTGCGTGTGACTGTGTGTGACTGCGTGTGACTGCGTGTGACTGCGTGTGACTGCGTGTGACTGCGTGTGACTGTGTGTGACTGCGTGTGACTGTGTGTGACTGTGTGTGACTGTGTGTGACTGCGTGTGACTGCGTGTGACTGCGTGTGACTGCGTGTGACTGTGTGTGACTGTGTGTGACTGCGTGTGACTGCGTGTGACTGCGTGTGACTGTGTGTGACTGCGTGTGACTGTGTGTGACTGCGTGTGACTGCGTGTGACTGCGTGTGACTGCGTGTGACTGCGTGTGACTGCGTGTGACTGCGTGTGACTGTGTGTGACTGCGTGTGACTGCATGTGACTGTGTGTGACTGCGTGTGACTGCGTGTGACTGCGTGTGACTGCGTGTGACTGTGTGTGACTGTGTGTGACTGCGTGTGACTGTGTGTGACTGTGTGTGACTGCGTGTGACTGCGTGTGACTGTGTGTGACTGTGTGTGACTGTGTGTGACTGCGTGTGACTGCGTGTGACTGTGTGTTACTGTGTGTGACTGCGTGTGACTGTGTGTGACTGCGTGTGACTGTGTGTGACTGTGTGTGACTGCGTGTGACTGCGTGTGACTGTGTGTGACTGTGTGTGACTGTGTGTGACTGCGTGTGACTGCGTGTGACTGCGTGTGACTGTGTGACTGCGTGTGACTGTGTGTGACTGCGTGTGACTGCGTGTGACTGCGTGTGACTGTGTGACTGCGTGTGACTGCGTGTGACTGCGTGTGACTGCGTGTGACTGCGTGTGACTGTGTGTGACTGTATGTGACTGTGTGTGACTGTGTGTGACTGTGTGTGACTGTGTGTGACTGTGTGTGACTGTGTGTGACTGCGTGTGACTGCGTGTGACTGCGTGTGACTGCGTGTGACTGCGTGTGACTGTGTGTGACTGCGTGTGACTGCGTGTGACTGCGTGTGACTGTGTGTCCCGACGTGTGACTGTGTGTGACGGTGCCGCCAGGTCTCAGCATCAGCGGCCCGTCATCGTTCGTCTCGTCGCCAGGCTCCGCAACGCCGCTGGACGGCGCCAGGACGACCAGCGACGGTTGGTAGCGCCCGCCCCGCCATCTGTCGGACTTCCAGACACGTTGCAGTTCGTGATAGCGCCGCCGCTCTCCGCCGAGGTGCGGCCGCCACTTCCCTATGTGCAATTCCACGGAACGTCAACTGTTGCCCGCTGTCTTGCAGAGGCGACTACAGCGTGTGGTGACGGCGCTAACCGTGAGACAGCGTCGTGACGCTCGTGACGCTGGTGACGCCGTCTGCCGGCCAGCAGCCGCCGGTCGTACCTGACGTGTGTGATGTGTCGGCCGTGTTCCCAGTGATGTGTTCCACGATGTGTTCAGTGATGCTCTCTCGGACTGCGGCGGTGCACTGGGGCGGTCCCGGGCGGTCCCGGGCGGTCCCGACCGTGGAGTATTATGGGCGGGGTGGCGTGATATGGGTGGTAGGGCCCGACTTGATGGACTGTGCTACCTCGCCCATCCCGCCGATAAATGTGCAGCTGAATGTCGCCAACAGATGGCCATAGGGTCGCAGTGATGATGTATTGACGGCGTGATGTGACATCAGTCAAAGGCGAGGCCGT
The DNA here is from genome assembly GCA_036785665.1 of Chirona hameri. Taxonomy (NCBI): domain Eukaryota; kingdom Metazoa; phylum Arthropoda; class Thecostraca; order Balanomorpha; family Balanidae; genus Chirona; species Chirona hameri. Next base: position 42,059 of record JAXIVJ010002158.1, on the reverse strand, counting down.
GCCCGGCAACCGCAGGAGTATTGCTCTCTAAATGTATTTATCTCAGCAGGTTATATACCCCCAGAACAAAACCTAGCCCATTGTCCATTGTAAACGCTGCGGTATCACTGGCGGCGATATCGATAGAGGTCTCATCAGTCAGTGTCGTTACACTCGTGTAGCTCGTTTCAGAGCTATGGTTCCACTGTGACGGTACGTGGCCTGTGTTTTGTCAATCGGTCGTGCCGATGTGGCTCGTACAGCCATCGGTCGTGCCGATGTGGCTCGTACAGCCATCGGTCGGTACCGATGTGGCTCGTACAGCCATCGGTCGTGCCGATGTGGCTCGTACAGCCATCGGTCGTGCCGATGTGGCTCGTACAGCCATCTGTCGTGCCGATGTGGCTCGTACAGCCATCGGTCGTGCCGATGTGGCTCGTACAGCCATCTGTCGTGCCGATGTGGCTCGTACAGCCATCGGTCGGTACCGATGTGGCTCGTACAGCCATCGGTCGTGCCGATGTGGCTCGTACAGCCATCTGTCGTGCCGATGTGGCTCGTACAGCCATCGGTCGGTACCGATGTGGCTCGTACAGCCATCGGTCGGTACCGATGTGGCTCGTACAGCCATCGGTCGTGCCGATGTGGCTCGTACAGCCATCTGTCGTGCCGATGTGGCTCGTACAGCCATCGGTCGGTACCGATGTGGCTCGTACAGCCATCGGTCGTGCCGATGTGGCTCGTACAGCCATCTGTCGTGCCGATGTGGCTCGTACAGCCATCTGTCGTGCCGATGTGGCTCGTACAGCCATCGGTCGGTGCCGATGTGGCTCGTACAGCCATCGGTCGTGCCGATGTGGCTCGTACAGCCATCTGTCGTGCCGATGTATGTGCGCTGGGATGGCGGCTACTGACCGCTCGCCGTCTCCTTCCCTCCGATGCAGGGCGGCTCAATACAGACAGACAGAGAGACGTGACTGTGATGTGTGTATTGCTGGAGCAGGAGAGGAGACACAGAGTGGCGGCTACTCAGTCAGCGTGACCAGAGCGCGCACCACGTCCCCGTGGTGCTCCCGCAGACAACGCTCCGCCCGCGGACGGGGGATCTCCATCTCAGTCATCTGAAACGGCGGGGCAGATAACAAACAGTGGTCACCATAGGGCAGAGAGCGGGGGTCACCACGGGGCAGAGTTACAACAGGGACACATGACGGGGGGGGGGGGGGCATCACGGTGTCAACGGGGGTCCGGGTGGCTCAGTTGGTAGAGCGTTGAGCTCGAAATCCATGGGTTTCGGGTTCGAGTCTAGCTACTGGCGAGATCATGCGATTCTCTCGCTGGGTCGGTGTGAGAGAGACGCTAAATAACGGCAGCCGCATCGTCACAAAGCGCCAATACCACTACCACAGGGTGCCGGGAGATGGTCACAAAGCGTCAATACCACTACCACAGGGTGCCGGGAGATGGTCACAAAGCGTCAATACCACTACCACAGGGTGCCGGGAGATGGTCACAAAGCGTCAATACCACTACCACAGGGTGCCGGGAGATGGTCACAAAGCGTCAATACCACTACCACAGGGTGTCGGGAGATGGTCACAAAGCGTCAATACCACTACCACAGGGTGCCGGGAGATGGTCACAAAGCGTCAATACCACTACCACAGGGTGCCGGGAGATGGTCACAAAGCGTCAATACCACTACCACAGGGTGCCGGGAGATGGTCACAAAGCGTCAATACCACTACCACAGGGTGCCGGGAGATGGTCACAAAGCGCCAATACCACTACCACAGGGTGCCGGGAGATGGTCACAAAGCGTCAATACCACCATCACAGGGTGTCGGGAGATGGTCACAAAGCGTCAATACCACTACCACAGGGTGCCGGGAGATGGTCACAAAGCGTCAATACCACTACCACAGGGTGCCGGGAGATGGTCACAAAGCGTCAATACCACTACCACAGGGTGTCGGGAGATGGTCACAAAGCGTCAATACCACTACCACAGGGTGCCGGGAGATGGTCACAAAGCGTCAATACCACTACCACAGGGTGTCGGGAGATGGTCACAAAGCGTCAATACCACTACCACAGGGTGTCGGGAGATGGTCACAAAGCGTCAATACCACTACCACAGGGTGCCGGGAGATGGTCACAAAGCGTCAATACCACTACCACAGGGTGCCGGGAGATGGTCACAAAGCGTCAATACCACTACCACAGGGTGCCGGGAGATGGTCACAAAGCGTCAATACCACTACCACAGGGTGTCGGGAGATGGTCACAAAGCGCCAATACCACTACCACAGGGTGTCGGGAGATGGTCACAAAGCGTCAATACCACTACCACAGGGTGTCGGGAGATGGTCACAAAGCGTCAATACCACTACCACAGGGTGCCGGGAGATGGTCACAAAGCGTCAATACCACTACCACAGGGTGTCGGGAGATGGTCACAAAGCGTCAATACCACTACCACAGGGTGTCGGGAGATGGTCACAAAGCGTCAATACCACTACCACAGGGTGTCGGGAGATGGTCACAAAGCGCCAATACCACTACCACAGGGTGCCGGGAGATGGTCACAAAGCGTCAATACCACTACCACAGGGTGCCGGGAGATGGTCACAAAGCGTCAATACCACTACCACAGGGTGCCGGGAGATGGTCACAAAGCGCCAATACCACTACCACAGGGTGTCGGGAGATGGTCACAAAGCGCCAATACCACTACCACAGGGTGTCGGGAGATGGTCACAAAGCGTCAATACCACTACCACAGGGTGCCGGGAGATGGTCACAAAGCGTCAATACCACTACCACAGGGTGCCGGGAGATGGTCACAAAGCGCCAATACCACTAACACAGGGTGTCGGGAGATGGTCACAAAGCGCCAATACCACTACCACAGGGTGTCGGGAGATGGTCACAAAGCGCCAATACCACTACCACAGGGTGTCGGGAGATGGTCACAAAGCGCCAATACCACTACCACAGGGTGCCGGGAGATGGTCACAAAGCGTCAATACCACTACCACAGGGTGTCGGGAGATGGTCACAAAGCGTCAATACCACTACCACAGGGTGCCGGGAGATGGTCACAAAGCGTCAATACCACTACCACAGGGTGCCGGGAGATGGTCACAAAGCGCCAATACCACTACCACAGGGTGTCGGGAGATGGTCACAAAGCGTCAATACCACTACCACAGGGTGCCGGGAGATGGTCACAAAGCGTCAATACCACCATCACAGGGTGCCGGGAGATGGTCACAAAGCGTCAATACCACTACCACAGGGTGCCGGGAGATGGTCACAAAGCGCCAATACCACTACCACAGGGTGCCGGGAGATGGTCACAAAGCGTCAATACCACTACCACAGGGTGCCGGGAGATGGTCACAAAGCGTCAATACCACTACCACAGGGTGCCGGGAGATGGTCACAAAGCGTCAATACCACTACCACAGAGTGCCGGGAGATGGTCACAAAGCGTCAATACCACTACCACAGGGTGCCGGGAGATGGTCACAAAGCGTCAATACCACTACCACAGGGTGTCGGGAGATGGTCACAAAGCGTCAATACCACCATCACAGGGTGCCGGGAGATGGTCACAAAGCGTCAATACCACTACCACAGGGTGCCGGGAGATGGTCACAAAGCGTCAATACCACTACCACAGGGTGCCGGGAGATGGTCACAAAGCGTCAATACCACTACCACAGGGTGCCGGGAGATGGTCACAAAGCGTCAATACCACTACCACAGGGTGCCGGGAGATGGTCACAAAGCGTCAATACCACTACCACAGGGTGCCGGGAGATGGTCACAAAGCGTCAATACCACTACCACAGGGTGCCGGGAGATGGTCACAAAGCGCCAATACCACTACCACAGGGCGTCGGGAGATGGTCACAAAGCGTCAATACCACTACCACAGGGTGTCGGGAGATGGTCACAAAGCGTCAATACCACTACCACAGGGTGTCGGGAGATGGTCACAAAGCGTCAATACCACTACCGCAGGGTGCCGGGAGATGGTCACAAAGCGTCAATACCACTACCACAGGGTGTCGGGAGATGGTCACAAAGCGTCAATACCACTACCACAGGGTGTCGGGAGATGGTCACAAAGCGTCAATACCACCATCACAGAGTGTCGGGAGATGGTCACAAAGCGTCAATACCACCATCACAGGGTGCCGGGAGATGGTCACAAAGCGTCAATACCACTACCACAGGGTGTCGGGAGATGGTCACAAAGCGTCAATACCACTACCACAGGGTGCCGGGAGATGGTCACAAAGCGTCAATACCACTACCACAGGGTGTCGGGAGATGGTCACAAAGCGTCAATACCACTACCACAGGGTGTCGGGAGATGGTCACAAAGCGACAATACCACTACCACAGGGTGCCGGGAGATGGTCACAAAGCGTCAATACCACTACCACAGGGTGTCGGGAGATGGTCACAAAGCGTCAATACCACTACCACAGGGTGCCGGGAGATGGTCACAAAGCGTCAATACCACTACCACAGGGTGCCGGGAGATGGTCACAAAGCGTCAATACCACTACCACAGGGTGTCGGGAGATGGTCACAAAGCGTCAATACCACCACCACAGGGTGTCGGGAGATGGTCACAAAGCGTCAATACCACTACCACAGGGTGTCGGGAGATGGTCACAAAGCGTCAATACCACTACCACAGGGTGCCGGGAGATGGTCACAAAGCGTCAATACCACTACCACAGGGTGCCGGGAGATGGTCACAAAGCGTCAATACCACTACCACAGGGTGCCGGGAGATGGTCACAAAGCGTCAATACCACTACCACAGGGTGTCGGGAGATGGTCACAAAGCGTCAATACCACTACCACAGGGTGCCGGGAGATGGTCACAAAGCGTCAATACCACTACCACAGGGTGTCGGGAGATGGTCACAAAGCGTCAATACCACTACCACAGGGTGCCGGGAGATGGTCACAAAGCGTCAATACCACTACCACAGGGTGTCGGGAGATGGTCACAAAGCGTCAATACCACTACCACAGGGTGCCGGGAGATGGTCACAAAGCGTCAATACCACTACCACAGGGTGTCGGGAGATGGTCACAAAGCGTCAATACCACTACCACAGGGTGTCGGGAGATGGTCACAAAGCGACAATACCACTACCACAGGGTGCCGGGAGATGGTCACAAAGCGTCAATACCACTACCACAGGGTGTCGGGAGATGGTCACAAAGCGTCAATACCACTACCACAGGGTGCCGGGAGATGGTCACAAAGCGTCAATACCACTACCACAGGGTGCCGGGAGATGGTCACAAAGCGTCAATACCACTACCACAGGGTGTCGGGAGATGGTCACAAAGCGTCAATACCACCACCACAGGGTGTCGGGAGATGGTCACAAAGCGTCAATACCACTACCACAGGGTGTCGGGAGATGGTCACAAAGCGTCAATACCACTACCACAGGGTGCCGGGAGATGGTCACAAAGCGTCAATACCACTACCACAGGGTGTCGGGAGATGGTCACAAAGCGTCAATACCACTACCACAGGGTGTCGGGAGATGGTCACAAAGCGTCAATACCACTACCACAGGGTGTCGGGAGATGGTCACAAAGCGTCAATACCACTACCACAGGGTGCCGGGAGATGGTCACAAAGCGTCAATACCACTACCACAGGGTGCCGGGAGATGGTCACAGGACCATCACAGGGTGTCGGGAGATGGTCACAGGACCACCATCACAGGGTGCCGGGAGATGGTCACAAAGCGTCAATACCACTACCACAGGGTGTCGGGAGATGGTCACAGGACCACCATCACAGGGTGCCGGGAGATGGTCACAGGACCATCACAGGGTGTCGGGAGATGGTCACAGGACCTCCACAGGGTGTCGGGAGATGGTCACAAAGCGTCAATACCACTACCACAGGGTGCCGGGAGATGGTCACAAAGCGTCAATACCACTACCACAGGGTGTCGGGAGATGGTCACAAAGCGTCAATACCACTACCACAGGGTGTCGGGAGATGGTCACAAAGCGTCAATACCACTACCACAGGGTGTCGGGAGATGGTCACAAAGCGTCAATACCACTACCACAGGGTGTCGGGAGATGGTCACAAAGCGTCAATACCACTACCACAGGGTGCCGGGAGATGGTCACAAAGCGTCAATACCACCATCACAGGGTGTCGGGAGATGGTCACAAAGCGTCAATACCACTACCACAGGGTGTCGGGAGATGGTCACAAAGCGTCAATACCACTACCACAGGGTGCCGGGAGATGGTCACAAAGCGTCAATACCACTACCACAGGGTGCCGGGAGATGGTCACAAAGCGTCAATACCACTACCACAGGGTGCCGGGAGATGGTCACAGGACCATCACAGGGTGTCGGGAGATGGTCACAGGACCACCATCACAGGGTGCCGGGAGATGGTCACAAAGCGTCAATACCACTACCACAGGGTGTCGGGAGATGGTCACAGGACCACCATCACAGGGTGCCGGGAGATGGTCACAGGACCATCACAGGGTGTCGGGAGATGGTCACAGGACCTCCACAGGGTGTCGGGAGATGGTCACAGGACCTCCACAGGGTGTCGGGAGATGGTCACAGGACCACCACCACAGGGTGTCGGGAGATGGTCACAGGACCACCACAGGGTCTCGGGAGATGGTCACAGGACCTCCACAGGGTGTCGGGAGATGGTCACAGGACCTCCACAGGGTGTCGGGAGATGGTCACAGGACCATCACAGGGTGTCGGGAGATGGTCACAGGACCACCACAGGGTGTCGGGAGATGGTCACAGGACCACCACCACAGGGTGTCGGGAGATGGTCACAGGACCACCACAGGGTGCCGGGAGATGGTCACAGGACCATCACAGGGTGCCGGGAGATGGTCACAGGACCATCACAGGGTGTCGGGAGATGGTCACAGGACCTCCACAGGGTGTCGGGAGATGGTCACAGGACCACCACAGGGTGTCGGGAGATGGTCACAGGACCACCACAGGGTGTCGGGAGATGGTCACAGGACCTCCACAGGGTGTCGGGAGATGGTCACAGGACCACCACAGGGTATCGGGAGATGGTCACAGGACCTCCACAGGGTGTCGGGAGATGGTCACAGGACCACCACAGGGTGTCGGTAGATGGTCACAGGACCTCCACAGGGTGTCGGGAGATGGTCACAGGACCACCACAGGGTGTCGGGAGATGGTCACAGGACCTCCACAGGGTGTCGGGAGATGGTTACAGGACTTCCACAGGGTGTCGGGAGATGGTCACAGGACCTCCACCACCACAGGGTGTCGGGAGATGGTCACAGGACCTCCACAGGGTGTCGGGAGATGGTCACAGGACCTCCACCACCACAGGGTGTCGGGAGATGGTCACAGGACCTCCACCACCACAGGGTGTCGGGAGATGGTCACAGGACCACCACAAGGTGTCGGGAGATGGTCACAGGACCTCCACAGGGTGTCGGGAGACGGTCACAGGACCTCCACAGGGTGTCGGGAGATGGTCACAGGACCTCCACCACCACAGGGTGTCGGGAGATGGTCACAGGACCTCCACCACCACAGGGTGTCGGGAGATGGCCACAGGACCACCACAGGGTGTCGGGAGATGGCCACAGGACCACCACAGGGTGTCGGGAGATGGTCACAGGACCACCACCACAGGGTGTCGGGGAGATGGTCACAGGACCACCACCACAGGGTGTCGGGAGATGGCCACAGGACCTCCACAGGGTGTCGGGAGATGGTCACAGGACCTCCACCACCACAGGGTGTCGGGGAGATGGTCACAGGACCACCACCACAGGGTGTCGGGAGATGGCCACAGGACCTCCACAGGGTGTCGGGAGATGGTCACAGGACCTCCACAGGGTGTCGGGAGATGGTCACAGGACCTCCACAGGGTGTCGGGAGATGGTCACAGGACCTCCACAGGGTGTCGGGAGATGGTCACAGGACCACCACCACAGGGTGTCGGGAGATGGTCACAGGACCTCCACAGGGTGTCGGGAGATGGTCACAGGACCACCACAGGGTGTCGGGAGATGGTCACAGGACCTCCACAGGGTGTCGGGAGATGGTCACAGGACCACCACAGGGTGTCGGGGGATGGTCACAGGACCTCCACAGGGTGTCGGGAGATGGTCACAGGACCTCCACAGGGTGTCGGGAGATGGTCACAGGACCTCCACCACCACAGGGTGTCGGGAGATGGCCACAGGACCTCCACAGGGTGTCGGGAGATGGTCACAGGACCACCACCACAAGGTGTCGGGAGATGGTCACAGGACCACCACCACAGGGTGTCGGGGAGATGGTCACAGGACCACCACCACAGGGTGTCGGGAGATGGCCACAGGACCTCCACAGGGTGTCGGGAGATGGTCACAGGACCACCACCACAGGGTGTCGGGAGATGGTCACAGGACCACCACCACAGGGTGTCGGGAGATGGCCACAGGACCACCACAGGGCGTCGGGAGATGGTCACAGGACCACCACAGGGTGTCGGGGAGATGGTCACAGGACCACCACCACAGGGTGTCGGGAGATGGTCACAGGACCACCACCACAGGGTGTCGGGAGATGGTCACAGGACCTCCACCACCACAGGGTGTCGGGAGATGGTCACAGGACCACCACAGGGTGCCGGGAGATGGTCACAGGACCATCACAGGGTGTCGGGAGATGGTCACAGGACCTCCACAGGGTGTCGGGAGATGGTCACAGGACCACCACAGGGTGTCGGGGAGATGGTCACAGGACCACCACCACAGTGTGTCGGGAGATGGCCACAGGACCTCCACAGGGTGTCGGGAGATGGTCACAGGACCTCCACAGGGTGTCGGGAGATGGTCACAGGATCTCCACAGGGTGTCGGGAGATGGTCACAGGACCTCCACAGGGTGTGGGGAGATGGCCACAGGACCGCCGGTAACCACAGGATGGGCGGCGGTCACCACATAACGGTCATAGGGCGGCGGTCATCACAGGACGGCGGTCACCACAGGGGTGGGGGCATCACAGGGGTGGGGGCATCACAGGACGGGGGGTCACCACAGGGTGTCACTAGACGGTCACAGGACTTGGACACTTGGACTGGCTGCATTACAGGGCATATTTAACGTATTGATGGGACGCAGCACCTTCCGATTTGGACCATTGTGCCATAGAGGTGAAAATATGTGCCCCTGGGCTACAGGTCACTACAGGACGGGGGTCACAGCGCTAGTTTCCTCTTCGGACTCGGGGATTCTCTCCGGACTCGGGGCTTCTCTCCGGACTCGGGGCTTCTCTCCGGACTCGGGGCTCCTCTCCGGACTCGGGGCTCCTCTCCGGACTCGGGGCTCCTCTCCGGACTCGGGGCTCCTCTCCGGACTCGGGGCTTCTCTCCGGACTCGGGGCCTCTCTTCGGACTCTGGGATTCTCTCCGGACTCGGGGCTCCTCTCCGGACTCGGGGCTTCTCTCCTGACTCGGGCCTCTCTTCGGACTCTGGGATTCTCTCCGGACTCGGGGCTCCTCTCCGGACTCGGGGCTTCTCTCCTGACTCGGGGCCTCTCTTCGGACTCTGGGATTCTCTCCGGTCTCGGGGCTTCTCTCCGGACTCGGGGCTTCTCTTCGGACTCGGGGATTCTCTCCGGACTCGGCGATTCTCTCCGGACTCGGGGCTTCTCTCCGGACTCGGGGTTTCTCTCCGGACTCGGAATGTGCAGTGTGCACGGAGAACGTTTTCAGCCTGGGATATGCCTTACCTACTGAAATGGTGGCCAGTGCCGTTCCCATGTCTGATACGATAATACATCCTGACTCATGGGGACCAAATTGAGCTTATGGAAGTCTTCGCGGTGCAGCTTACGTCTTGTCATTCCATCACGCTTAGTGTTGATACATACAATGCATTGCATGTGTTATGTTCCCCTTCCCAATGACATCATACCGCTGTCCAGGAAACATAGAACTACGTTCCTGGTGGCTGGAGCTTTTCACATAAAAATGCAAACAGCAGTACATCTACTTGAAACCACGTATGATTACTTTATTGGAGGATCGGCGAACCACGACAAAAATAGACTATGATACAGAATAACAAACAAAAATACGCTTCTCGCGACATGCAAATGCTAACAGAAAGGGCGATCTAAAACCAGCTCATAAAACGGAGCATGTCCATAGCTTCTCTGCTCATGGCTCAAGGCACGTACAGCCGGTAAAACTCTGTCTAACCCACACGAGGACGGTACCATTTCACCTCCCACTTGTCAACCCACTCGAGCACGAAGCTCCAGGGCACCAAACGTGTTGCTGGCCCTACCCACCGCGTCACCGTTACAACACGGCACGCCGTCCATCCCGCCACACAGCAGCACGAACACAGCAGCCGTGGTGAGCCGACGCCGATCGAACGCCAACCCTGCCGTCCATCCCGCCACACAGCAGCCGTGGTGAGCCGACGCCGATCGAACGCCAACCCTGCCGTCCATCCCGCCACACAGCAACATGAACACAGCAGCCGTGGTGAGCCGACGCCGATCGAACGCCAACCCTGCCGTCCATCCCGCCACACAGCAGCCGTGGTGAGCCGACCCTGCCGCTAACTGGGGAGTGCTAATCACTCGAGACCGAACACTGGGGAGGTAGCACGTGCAGAGGCAGCAGCAGCGTCTGGGGTCGCCACGGACAGACCAAACTCAGTCACCAACAAGGCACTGAACACCGGACGGTATAAAACACACACACACACACACACACCAACTTTGCCAGCACATCACACCGACACCCGGCCGAAAAGCCATCACATGCCAGAGGCAAGTGCGTCCATTATGCTGTCTTCAGAAAGCACGACCGTACATAATACCACCATGCTAAACCAGCCCTCACTGGGCAGATCATCACCAACGTCCGCGATGCAGTCTCCTCTTTCTGAGATTCCCGGCCACTCTCAGGTTCTCGCACAGGTGCCGTCTGCGTCAACGACCACAAAGTGTCCCCTGTGCGCACTGTGCACGCGCCGGAGCGCCGACACCTCCTCCGGTTCCAACAGCCAGTGACGACGCAAGTGGAAGACGTCGCTGTACAATATCATCGATACCAAAATATCAGGTAGAAAAGATCTGCGTACTCCGGCAGCCGGGCAAAATGCCTCCCTCTCCGCGCCACGTATTGCAGCCATCGTCCATCACCGTCGAAAGGCACAGGAGTTCATTGCAGGCACTACCGCGCCGCACAGCATCAGCCGTGTTTGTACACCGTTTCAAGGCACTATTCGGAAGCAATATAGTCAGCCAGCCAGCCAGCCGGCCGGCCGGTCCGCGTCGACAGATCAGACCGATCCAGTCTCAGGGTCTGGCGTCCACCAGCGGCTGGTCCTTGCCGTGCGGCGCGTGCGCCATCTGCTTGCGGATGCCTCGCGTGCGCGCCGCGCTGAAGAAGTTGGTGACGGTGCGCTGCGGCAGGTCGAGCATGCTGGCGATCAGCTGGCGCGTGGCGGAGGAGGGCCGCGCCGTCACGTGGAAGATGTCGATCAGGGCGCGGCGCTGGAGCGGGCTGATCTGGGCGCGCAGCGGCCTGCCGTCCGGAGGCTGCAGCAGCTCCGGCGGAGTCAGCGGCTCCTGCAGCTCCGCCTTCACCTGCTGCGGCTGCTGAACCTGTTGAACCTGCTGCTGGACTTGTTGTTGGACCTGTGGCTGCTGTGGCTGCGGCTGCGGCTGCTGCTGCTGCTGCGGGTCGGTCGGCGCCAGGTGTGCGAACGCCAGCTCCTGGCCGACCTGAGGGGCTGGCGGCGGGCCGGCCGGACCGGCGCCGTAGACGCAGCTCAGCTCCTCATAGCCAGGCAGCGGGGCGTTGTAGAGCGGCGGCGGGCGCTCCTGGTATCCGGCCAGCTGCTGCTGCGAAACCGAGTCGTGGTAGGAGGGTGGCGCCACGACCGCCGGCCCGCCGCCGCCGCCGGCGGCCAGCGCAGTAGTGTACTGCTGACCGGCGGCCAGCTCCGGCTGTGAGAACTCATCCTCGCTGTAGCCGGCCGGATGGCCCGACGTGTCCCCGGGGAAACCATGCCCGGCCACGGCGAGGTCAAAGCCGGGCAGCGGCTCCCCGGGGAGGCCGGCGGCGCCAAGCGACGGCGGCGGCGCCGTGGCCGCATCCGGCCGCCGGCGTCGCTGGTCCTTATGCGAGCTCTCCGTGCGCCGTTTGCGGTTCATCTGGTCCTGCTTCTCTCGCACCATATCCAGCCGCTCGTCGTGCGGCCGCTGCAGCCAGCTCAGCATCTCCTGGTAGGCCTTGCGCGTGCGCTGGTCGCCGTCCGCCCAGGGCACCGGCTTGCGCAGCAGCGGCGTGAAGGCGGTGTTCCAGCCGAGCACGGTGCGCGCGAACACGGTGTGGTGGATCTTGTTGTCGGTGAGCCACTGGAGCACGGCGTCGGCCACGCCGGCCGTGTCGACGGCGCCCTGCCGGCGAGCAGACGTCAGAGCGGGCAGCGGCGCCGCCGACACGACTGGTGCGGCCCTACCCTGCCCCCTCCCCACTCATATGGCACAGAATAGTGACGAACCGTGCCCTTCCCCATACCACATACACACATTGTAGTGTCCGACCCTGTACCTCGCAACACACACGCGCACGCGCACGCGCGCACGCACACGCACACGCACACGCACACGCACACGCACACGCACACGCACACGCACACGCACACGCACACGCACACGCACACGCACACGCACACGCACACGCACACACACACACACACACACACACACACACACACACACACACACACACACACACACACACACACACACACACACACACACACACACACGACATGGTACAGCACAACATGAACACACAACACAGCACAGACCGGCATTAGATCGGGCGGTAACCAACCCGACCCGAACACACACAGCACAGAACGGCATTAGCTCGGGCGGTAACCAACCCGACCCGAACACACACAGCCGAGGACGGCATTAGATCGGGCGGTAACCAACCCGACCCGAACCATCCCGCCAACAGGCAGAGGACGGCATTCGATCGGGCGGTAACCAACCCGACCCGAACCATCCCGCCAACAGGCAGAGGACGGCATTAGATCGGGCGGTAACCAACCCGACCCGAACCATCCCGCCAACAGGCAGAGGACGGCATTAGATCGGGCGGTAACCAACCCGACCCGAACCATCCCGCCAACAGGCAGAGGACGGCATTCGATCGGGCGGTAACCAACCCGATCCGAACCATCCCGCCAACAGGCAGAGGACGGCATTAGATCGGGCGGTAACCAACCCGACCCGAACCATCCCGCCAACAGGCAGAGGACGGCATTAGATCGGGCGGTAACCAACCCGACCCGAACCATCCCGCCGGGTTAAGCTCGGGCGGCAGAGCTCGACCAACATCACACAGCGCCAAAATCAACAAGCTAAAGAATTAAACAGGTGGCCACCTGACGTGCCAGACTTACGAGTCAAAATATGGAAATACTGTGGAACCGGATGGATAATGATTGTTAACTTAACACACAATTATGTTCTATGAACGATTAACTATTCCAACATAACCAAACATAATCCTCACAAGCAAATGGAATTACATCATATTTTCCAGCAATAAATGTAGGTACTCATTGTTCGGGCATGAACAAGAAAGGATTAACAGATTTGGAGGTTAGTCATATGGACACAACTAATTGCAAGTAATTGGGAAACACCTGCTATTTTCGATATACACCATGATGATGATTGGGGCATTGACTAGGGGGGGGGGGGGTGTAATAGCTCAAAAAACAAAAGCGCTATCAACGTGAAACTTCGGGTACCTTCTCATACATCGATTTTACGTCTTCTGTACACAAATAAAGCAATTTCGTCGGACCATTTCCGACACATAGCGAATTTAGTGACGTCACAACACACGAGTTTGACACAAACATTCAGCTATAAACTTTAACAGACCGTACAAATGCCATATGTTGAGCAAAATGCAATACAAAAATTTCCAAAGATAGCAAATAGTAAGGGCTACAACTTGGCTATCTCAGATTTGCGAAAATTTTGCTTTTTGAACCCCACAAATTCAAAGAACTAGTTTTATAATGCACACATTTTTCTTCTCAAAGATACTACAAAAAAAAAAACGGAATACACATGTGGGCAACTACTGTACCAAATTTAAAAATGATATCACGATTTTTGACTGACTTATGGCATCTAAAATATGGGTAACTCATGCCATATTTTGAAATTGAGTTTTTGTATTGACCAGATACAGACAAGTAATTGCCAGCACTGTATTTCTGAGACAAATCTGGTCAAGAAACACGACCTATTGTATTTTTTTTATAATCAATTTCAAATGTTGACCATATTTGATCTGACCTTGGCCTTAGCTGCACACTAACTTTACTATAAGTCAGGTGGTAAAATGACTAGCAATATCGAATTCTACGCGTACAATAATCCATAAAACATGTGTTACATGACTTCCGTAGATATGTTGTGCATAGTGACCTTTTGTGACCTGACCTTGACCTTTGCCAACAATCTCACTTTAGCTCATGCGGGATGTGTAGCATACCTTTGAGAGCACTTTGCGTCTTGCGTGATCATGGTCGCAATCGAAGGCTTTGTATGGAAAGTATGGCCCATAAACTCGAATACCTCGATTTTGACCTTTGACCTGACCGTGACCCGACATGTGACCTCAATTTGAAATTGTTGAATGTGCTTTAAATTCGTCTCATTTAGCGCTTTCGAATGCTGCCTTGCGCGTCTCGCTGCGATCATTAGTTCTGACGATAACCAGGAGGGGGTAACAGCCCCCCGCCCCCCCCGTCAATGGTGTTCAGCTGAGACCCCAGACAATGCCGGGTTAAGGGCGCCGCAACAAGATAGTTATATGGCGCCCATTGATATGTACCAAGCGATGAGCCTTCAACCTTTAAGAAGACACCTGACACGTGGACAACATGAAAACATGGTGAGGAGTGAGAAACTTCATGAACCATAGGTTAAAAATGAACATTACGATTAATATGAAATGTGTTCTAGGCTGCCAGTTGGGCAGGTTGATCCGTGTACTGCCAGTCTCCGACAAACAGATATACACGTCCAGAGATGTGCTGGTCGATCAGGGTTTTAGTATGCTGCAATTCATGTGGTCACATCAGGCGCCCATTCCACAGATGGTCACTTCAATCCTGTTTTTTTTTTTTTTTTTTTTAAGTCCAAATGTTTTGAATGGATGGATTTCCGAGATCAGGCCCCACGCTAAGCATAGTTTGTTGCGCAGGCCCTGACCACACCACCCGATCGTGCAATTCCTGGTAGCCAGCAGAATTTAGAGGCGAAAGCTGAACGTGCCCGGCCTACCTGGACACGGTCCGCCCGGCCCTCTGACGTCACCTGACCTGGAACGCGACCGCTGCCACCGGCCTCAGGTCATCCCAGTTAGGGGAAAATAGCGAGCGCCGAAGCGACTCGAACCCAGGCTGTCACTACCCGGTGAGGTCAGAAGCCCAGCGCTCTCCCGACTGAGCTACGGGGCCAACTGTTGAATCAATACGTTTTGGTAGGCAGCAGTGCTCTCTCATATGGTGAACTGTAATGGTAATGGTAATGGTAAACTGTTTGATGTTGATTCTTTAGAATCAGGATAGGTGGTAGCAGATGCAGGTTGCAATAAACGAGAATAATGTTCACTGCACAGTGCATATCATTCCCTCCCAACAGATGTTGCACAATCCTCTGCCATGCCCCATTGGCCATCAGGCATCTAATTTTAAGATCCTGAAGAAGTGGCCCATTCTCTCCACAAGCAGAAACATCTCTGCCACTTCTCTCAATGGGTGGAGAAACAGAAGTTGTATGCATGGTTTACTGCATGGCAACTGGCATGTCATTTAGTTCCACATTTTTATTTTATCCTTCATAACAAACTTGAGCAATGACCCAAGCAGTACTGTGCAGTTTTATTATAATGCATTAAAAAAACATGATGTTGTACAGATTGTAGAATTTGATAGGGATTAACCAAACTTCTCATTGGCAACAATACAGCTAAAAATAAAGCAAAAAATCATACCATGCAGCACAATGAGTTTTCAGATAACAGCACAATAATAATATGAAAACACAAGAGGCTAAGATTTAAGCTAGACTGCAATAGCAATAATGCAATATCTTTTTAAAAAAACATTCTGAACATGTAATCACACTAGCTACTGCAATACATGATGCTCTGAAAGGGAAAACATTACTCACAATGAGCTCAACATCATCCTTCCTGATTGGCACCTTGGCCAGCTCAATTTCTCGCTCCATTTTCTCTTGTGCTTCCTTTCTTCGCCTCTCTCCAATGGTAGCAACAGCCTGAAAATCAAAGAATGACAGTTCAATCACAATATCTTTAACAGTACAATACAAAGTGTAGTTAGGGTGTAAGTCTCACTTATTTGACTTCTTCTTTACCCACATTCAAACTGCTCAAAGCATTTGTTATGGAAAGTATCTTTGGTTATCAATAAGCAAAGGCATCAATCATGGAGCTTCTATGCAATCAGGTCACTGTTCAGATGCCAATCAATTTCCTTTACCCAAACACAGTAGAACCTTTTGGACAGTAGTCTGTGACCGCTAATGGGCACCACAGAAAATATGTAATCTCTTAGTCCCACAATATGTCAGGGGTGGAAAAGTCCCCATCTGTTGGTGCCATGTATACCAAGACATTTTATACTCCGAAACTGCCAGTTTTTTTTTGTATTTCAAGGAATACAACCTAACAATATACAAATTATTAATTTGTATACACCATTAGAGAAAAAAAAGTTATCTGACCATGCCATCAACATTCTCAAAGAATTTGCTCAGGGTTCAGGGACCTAGGAACGGCACAAAACGTGATGGGGCCAGTGAAACTTTGATCTAGTCTTGAGAACCCAAACCTCCCAACACTCAATTTCTTTGCAGATTTGAGTTCTTCTCATCATGTCAAACCTTTTGCTACCTCCAATTTTCTTCATTAAGCAGAAAAAAGATATTAGCATAGAAATTGGGCAAAATGTGAGGGGGACATGCCCCTGTTCCTATGCCTCCCAGATTCCCCTGTTCATATGCCTCCCCTGTTCCTACGCCTATGTCCCTCTGTTCCTACGCCTATGTCCCCCTGTTCCTACGCCTATGTCCCCCTGTTCCTATGCCTATGTCCCCCTGTTCCTACGCCTATGTCCCCCTGCTCCTACGCCTATGTCCCCCTGCTCCTATGCCTATGTCTCCCTGTTCCTACGCCTATGTCCCCCTGATCCTACGCCTATGTCCCCCTGCTCCTACGCCTATGTCTCCCTGTTCCTACACCTATGTCCCCCTGTTCCTACGCCTATGTCCCCTTGTTCCTACGCCTATGTCCCCCTGTTCCTACACCTATGTCCCCCTGTTCTTATGCCTATGTCCCCTGCTCCTATGCCCCCCTGTTCCTATGCCTATGCCCCCCCCTGTTCCTATGCCTATGTCCCCCTGTTCCTATGACATGTCCCCCCTGTTCCTACGCCTATGTCCCCCCTGTTCCTACGCCTGTCCCCCCTGTTCCTATGCCTGTACCCCTGTTCCTACACCTGTCCCCCTGTTCCTACGCCTGTCCCCCTGTTCCTATGCCTGTCCCCCTGTTCCTACGCCTGTCCCCCTGTCCCTACGCCTGTCCCCCTGTTCCTACGCCTGTCCCCCTGTTCCTAAGCCCATGTCAGAGTTACACACGAAATTGGGATGAAAACAACAATACACCAAAATTACGATACCAGAAAATTAATCTTAATAATCCCACAGCTTACCTGAAACAAAATAGAATAAGACAGTCGAGGAAAAGCAATTTTGACGAGAGTGGCGCAGCGAACCTGCACATTTACTTACCCCGGTTAAATCGGAAGAAATTTCCTTCTCCTCGGCATAGTCAGTAACTCTTTCTAAGTCAGCTGCACCACTGTCATGTTTTGCTGATTTCTTTTGATTTTTGACATCAGGACCATCATCAGCCATAATCACTCAGCCCCACTTCACACACGCACAAAGATCACACGCCGTCAAGGAAAGAGAAATGAAAGCAGCTCATCTAATCCTGTATAGCCAGGGCTGCCAGATCCAAGGCTCATATAGATAAGGTTGCGCTTTAAAAAAAAAAAAAAAAAATTTAGTCCGAATGTTTTGTATGGATGGATTTCCGAGGTAAGGACCCGCGCTAAGCAGAGCTTGTTGTGCAAGTCCTGACCTCACCACCCGATCACGCAATTCCTGTTGGCCGGCAGAATTTAGAGACGAAAGTTTTACGTGCCCGACATACCTGGACACGGTCCGCCCCGCTCACTGACGTCACCTGACCTTGAGTAGACGCGCCGTCTACGGCAGGGAGAGCCCTCACTGGCCAGGGGCGCCGTCACTGGCCGCAAGAGCGCCGTCACTGGCCGGGGGAGCGCCCTCACTGGCCGGAGTGGCGCCGTCACTGGCTGGAGGGGCGCCGTCACTGATCGGAGGGGCGGCAGCTTTGCATGGGCGCCTCGGGTCCATAGGATCAGGTCATGCCCTGAATCACCGTATACTCGGTACACCACTGGCTGGCGGGCATTTTTAGTGTTTTTTAATAAAGTTTTTCCTTGTTTTTTGTTTTATTTAGAGGGCGCCTCCGGCGCCCTCTCAAAACCCAGAACTGACCCAATTTTTGAGGGGGCGCCTTCGGCGCCCGCTCAACCGGGGGGCACCCGGACCCCCGGTAGCGATGCCCCTGGCTGTTATCCAGATCTACACAGCACAGTCGCTGCTATACTAACTAACGCTAATAGAGAGTAATGTGATTACTAATATGATTTCCTTATTTTGCAGTGCTATCATCATTGTTCTTGTTCTCGTTCAAATAAACGATAGAGGATCAACTGCCTCTTTATCAACGGGACAATCAAATGGACGCACTCCTATCTATGATGATAGCACTACAGTGATACCAGGAGCCACAGCATGTCATTCACCAATCTGCCATGCTCGTATGCACCGGAGTGCACATACGTGACTGCAGCGGGGGCATCCGTGGACCAGGCCCTGAAGCTACTCGAGATGCATGAGAGAGCCCGCCATGCTCCTGCACCGACCCATACCACTGGAGCCAGTCCAGCAGTTGAAAAATTCCGGCGGCCTACTATCTCCATCGGAATAACAAGTGAAGATTGGCTCTACTTCGAAACGCGATGGAGCGAATTCACCCAGGCCACTGTGTGAGTCTGTTCGGTTAGCCGAGTCCTCCGCTAGGTGGCAGTGCGCCTGCGGGAGAAATACAGTCTTCTCTGAGTCGCCGACGCGTGTGGAGCTGGCGGCTACTACGGACTCGAACATGGCGCAGCCGGCAGGGTCCGAGGGGATCGACCCCGCCTCAGTGCAACTACCCAGTGACGACGACGAACTCGTGCAGCCGGTAGCGATACCGGCGCCGAGTGTTGCGTCCGCTGCGATGGCGAGAGACGCTAAACCCCACCGACTGGAAGTAACTAGTGACCGCGGTGCTTCGTACCGGCTGTGGCGTCAGCGGTGGGACGATTACGCCATGTTGGCTGGACTGGCTAGCAAGCCACCAGCCCTACAGATGGCGATCCTCCGAACTTGCCTCTCGGATGAGGCAATGACGATCGTGGCGAACTTTGATACGCCAGAGGTGCAGCGGAATGACCTGTCCGCTGTCCTTATGCACCTGGAATGCTACGCCCGCGGCCAGGTAAACGAAGTCATCCAGCGTCGGACGTTCAACATGTGTGAACAACTCGACGGCGAATCATTTGACGACTTCGCCACGCGCTTGCGCGACTTGAGCAGGGACTGCGGATTCTGCGATACCTGCAGAGACTCTCTCATCCGTGACCGGATTGTGGTTGGTCTGCGTGACCCCGCAACGATTAAGCGTCTGTGCGCGGTACAACTCCTGTCGCTGCAACAGGCCACCCAGATTTGCCGCTCAGAAGAGGCTGCCGCCCGTGACGTCACAACCATCACCGGCGGCAACGCGGACGCCATCTCCGCCTGTATCACGCAGCCCAACCGCGGCGGCGCCCACCGCCGGGCCCAGAGCAGCCGCGGCGTCAGATTTCAGTCGCGCAGCCCCACCCCTCCCCGACGCCTGTCGGGGGCCGGTGCACCGCAGACGGGCGTCGCCCCAGCGCTGCCCGCCGCCTGCCGTAACTGCGGCAACCGCCACAGCCGCTCGGCCCGCTGCCCGGCAGCCGACCGTTCATGCTACAACTGCGGTCGGCACGGCCACATCTCCAGATTGTGTCGCAGCCCTCGCCCACCCCACGAGTCGTCGGCCTCCGCCGTTACCCTGGCAACGACCTCCCGTGGATCGGCACCGACAGTTCGAGTGTCCGTGACTGGGCTGCGGACAGCGGTGATGGAAGCGCTGCCGGACACTGGAGCCGACGTGTCCGTCGCTGGTCTGGACTTCGCCCATCGCATTGGAGAGATGAACGACAATCTCCAGCCACCGACGACCCACCCTCGCGCCGTTGACGGACACACGGCCCGTTCTCGTGGCAGTCTGCCAATTCATCTCCGCCTGGGTGACGTCACAGTCTCCGACACGGTGCACATCATTCCAGGGGTGCCCTGCCTCCTGCTCTCATGGAAAACCGCTCGGGCCCTCCGTCTGGTACCGACCGACTATCCACAGCAGATCGCCACCGTGGTTCTCCCAGCCACGCCGCCGCCCGCACGGCGCCGCCGCCGCGCGCCCGAGTCTCCCCCGCGCGGTCTCCGATGTCAGCCGACACTCGATCATCGCGCCGCCCCGCCACGGGCGATAACCGCCGCCGCCGCCGCCGCCGCCGCCGAGCCTGGCCGCGGCCAGCTGGCGCCGACGTCACCGCCGACGCCGCCACCGCCGCCGTCGCTGCCGGCCGCGTCGACGACACATGTGCTGCCCCCTGCCACTGTTCGGCAGACTACAGCGCCACCAACCACCACCGGACATAAAGCCTCGGTCGAGAGCCCGCTCAACGAGTTTCCAGACGTGCTGGACGGTGTCGTCCGGGCGATGCCGGGGGAAAACTTCAAGATCCACCTTCGAGAGAACGCCACTCCATTCGCGGTGCGCGCACCGCGACGCATTCCGCTATCCCTCCGTGAGCCACTCCGTCAGGAGTTGGACAAGCTGGAGCAGGACGGCATCATCACCTCAGTGGTCGAGCCGACCGACTGGTGCGCCCCAATCGTGGTGGCACCCAAGAAAACCGGTGGCATCCGTCTGTGCGTGGATTTATCCAAGCTCAACCAGTCCGTGAAACGGGAGCTGTACCAGTCCAGCACGCCAGCTGAGTGCGTCGCGTCAATCGTGGCATCCGAGGCCCAGTGGTTTAGCGTTTTTGACGCCGCCAAGGGCTACCACCAGTGCCCTCTGGATGAGTCTTCCCGCCATCTGACGACCTTCATCACACCCTTCGGGAGGTATCAGTACCTCCGTGCGCCGTACGGCGTCTCGTCCATCAGCGAACATTACAACAGGCGGATGGATGAGTGCTTCATCGACATGGACGGTGTTCAGCGCGTCGTTGATGACGTCATCATCTACAGCAAGACGAAGTCCGCACACGTCGCCCGGGTCCGCGAGTTCCTGGCTCGATGCCGGGATCGCGGGGTGGCGCTAAACCCGGCGAAGACGCAACACCAGCGGAAGAAAGTCAAGTTCGCCGGCTTTATCGTGGCAGAAGACGGATATCTGCCCGACCCAACGCTCACTAACGCAATCGCAGCGTTCCCAACACCTCAGACGCTGACCGAACTCCGCGGCTTCTTCGGCCTCGTCAACCAGGTGGCCCCGTTCTCAGAGGAGACTGCGGAGCACCTGGAACCGCTGCGTCACCTGTTGAGCACCAAACGAACCTTCGGTTGGGACAGTTGTCACCAGGTGGCGTTCGAAAAGGCGCGGGCGGCGCTATCATCGGTGCGCACGCTCGCCTTTTTCGACCAAACGCGGCCCACTCTGCTGTCGACCGACGCGAGCCGTCTGAAGGGGCTCGGGTTCCTGCTTCAGCAGAAGCAGCTGGATGGCACATGGCGTACAGTCCAGGCCGGCTCCCGGTTCCTGACAGACGCAGAGAGCCGTTACGCCACCATCGAGCTGGAGCTGCTGGCGGTGGCGTGGGGGTGTCACAAGTGCCGCCTCTTCCTCAGTGGGCTCCCCGAGTTCGACGTGCTGACCGACCACCGCCCTCTGGTGCCAATCCTCAACTCCAAGAACCTGGATGAGATTGAAAACCCGCGCCTCCAGCGCCTGCGGCAGAAACTGCTGGTGATGACATTCACTGCTCGGTGGCAGCGCGGCACGGACCATCTGGCAGCCGACGCCCTCTCAAGGTCACCGGTGGACCCGCCGACAGAGGAGGACGAGCTGGCCGAGGACAGATCGGCCACAACCGTCGCCGCAATCATCACAGGCGAGGCGAGCGAACTCTGCACCGACCTCAGGCTGGATGAGGTACGGCGAGCGGCAGACCGGGACGAGGAGGCGCAGATCCTTCTTCAGACCGTGATGGACGGCTTCCCGTCCCAGAAGGCCGACCTTCCCGCGCTCCTGCGGCCATATTGGCCGGTCCACGACCGCCTCGCTGTCGATGACGGACTGGTCGTGTGTGGTTGCCGGCTCGTCATTCCCCGCCCGATGCGCGCAGCCGTCCTCGCCGAGCTGCACGCCAGCCATCAGGGAAAAGAAAAGACGAAGAGTCGAGCCCGCCAGATTGTCTTCTGGCCCAACATGAACAACGATATCGAGAACATCACCAAGGCCTGCCAGCCCTGCCAGAGGGAACTGCCATCGCTGCCGAAAGAGACGCTGCGCACGCACGAGCAGGCCAGCCGCCCATTCCAACACCTCTGCGCCGACTTCTGTCAACACGCCGGCCAATACTTCCTGGTGGCGGTCGACCCTCTCTCCGGGTGGCTCACAGTCTGCCCGGTCGGCCGACACGCCAGTGCCTCGACGCTCATCAGGGAACTCCGTGGCATCTTCTGCCTGGCCGGAGCCCCAGAAGTCCTCTGGTCCGACAATGGTCCCCAGTTCACCTCAGCCGCCTTCCAGGCCTTCCTGAAAAACTGGGCCGTGCTACACCGCACCTCTTCTCCTCACTACGCCCAGTCCAACGGCCGAGCCGAAGCCGCCGTCAAGTTTGCCGCCAAACTCATCCGCCGCTGCTGGCGTGACGGACACATGAACAGCGACAGCTGGGCGCGGGGAATACTGCAGCACCGAAACACGCCTGGCCCCGACGGCAGGTCGCCTGCCCAAATCCTTCTCAACTCACCGGCAAGAGACATGCTACCCGCCCACCGGCGCTCGTTTGCCCCCCAGTGGCAGCGGGCAGCCGACGATGCCGAGCGCGCCGCTGCCGCACGCCAGGAACGCACCCGGACGGCCTACAACCAGCACGCCCGTGACCTGCCTGCTCTCCACATCGGATCGCAAGTCGCCTTGCAGGATCCGGCGACCGGCACCTGGGACCGTCACGGCGTAATCACCGACGTCGGCCCGCATCGGCGTTACTTCATCCGCCTGCCCAGCGGCCGTGTCCTCACCCGCAACAGGCGCCACCTCCGCCAACGATACGCCCACGCCCACCCGGACACTGCTGTCACCGTGCCCCTGCCCGGGCCACCCCTGCCAAGGCCTCCCCTGCCCGGGCCGCCGCCGCCCACCGCCTCTGATGCCGGGCCGGTGCAGCCGCCTCCGCCGCCGCCACTGCAGCCGCCGCCGCTGCAGCCGCTGCCGGCGGCTCCGGTGGCCGGCCCGCCACTCGAAGCACCACGGCGCTCTGAGCGACCCCGCCGCCAGCCAGAGCGCCTTATCGAGCTGATGTAAACAGTAATCGCACCGTACGGTCTTCTTTCTCGTGGTGTTTTATTTTGACCTTATGTTTATGCACGTCACCCGCCGGTTGACTGGTGGGGGGGGGGGTGTGAGTCTGATCGGTTAGCCGAGTCCTCCGCTAGGTGGCAGTGCGCCTGCGGGAGAAATACAGTCTTCTCTGAGTCGCCGACGCGTGTGGAGCTGGCGGCTACTACGGACTCGAACAGCCACCAAACTGCCTGACACCGATCGGGTCTTCCAACTGCTGGAATGCTGCGACGACGAGCTTCGGCGAGACCTGACCCGCGCCGCGGGAGGCACGCTCACGACCCAGTCTGAGGCTCAAGTCCTCTCCGCCATTCGACGACTTGCAGTTAGGGAGGAAAACCCAATGGTGGCCAGATTCTCCCTTCACCAGATACACCAAGAATCTGATGAACCCGTTCGGGGCTACGGCGCCCGTATAAAGGGACAGGGCACCTGCAAGTTCAGCCTCAGCTGCCCTGCCTGCCAGGCCCCTGTGGACTATTCTGACGAGGTCCTTCGGGATGTGCTGGTGCAGGGGCTAGCTGATCAAGAGATCCAGCTCGATGTCCTTGGTGACAAGAACCAAGCGATGTCTCTCGAGTAAGTCTTCAGCCTGGTCGAATCCAAGGAGGCCGGCAAGCGGTCGGCGAGCAAACTGTTGCACGTTCAGGGTGCCCACGCCACACGCAGCAGCTCGTACAGACAGGCGTCCAGGCGTCCAAGCGACCCAGCACAGGCTACACGCCCAAGCAGCCAAACGCCGACAAAGAACCCTCCAGCCAGGGGACCGGCCCCGTCCCAGCCACCCACCTCTGAAGAATACTGCTCCTACTGTGGCAGGAGGGGGCATGGCAAGAAGGCCCCGCCGCCAGTCAAGAAGAATGCGTGCCCAGCATTCGGGAGGACATGCTCACAGTGCACAAAACCGCACCACTTCAAGGCCGTCTGTCGGGCGCAAGAAGGTGTATCTGAGATGGAGGAAGGAGCCATATTCGAGGAGCTATGTTCCGCTTCCAACCTCGGGGACACCAGCAGCCACACCGACAGTCGCAGTACCGTGATGCTCGAACACCATCTTTACGACCACCTCCAAGACTGTTGGACGAGGAAGTCATCACTCCCACTACCTTACGTCGACCTCCACATCACTGCCGCGCGCGAAGACTACAAGGCTCTCGGCTTCCTGCCACCCAGCACTAGAGTACGAGGCTCAACCCTTCCGGTGATGGCAGACACAGGATGTCAGTCGTCCCTGGCTGGCGTACAGGCTGTGCGCCGTCTGGAGATCCGGCCGCAGGACTTCATCCCTGTTCGAATGCGAATACACGCTGCCAATGAGAGACCTCTGCACATACTGGGCGCCGCTGTGCTGCGGTTCCACGGTCGGGACCCTGGTGGGAGGGAGTTGCAAACCAGGCAGCTTGTCTATGTGACCAACAGCACCAGCAAGATCTATCTGAGTCGTGAGGGCTGTGTAGCACTCGGGCTCATCTCGCGGGACTTCCCAACTGTTGGCGAGGCCAGCGCAATCCAGCAACCAGAACCACAGAGCGGTCAAGTCCCCAGAGAAGACGACGACGCCACGTGCGAGCCGACGATCAGCGGGGGCCGACAGACGGTGGCTACTCTGCTCACGACGCGAGTCACCATACTGCGTGTGACGGTGGCGACACCGCGTGTGACGCAGATCGCCATGCTACGGGCGAGCCGGCGCCGAGCCTGAGGCCGGCTGACGATGACGACGTCGAGTGCGACTGCCCGAGGCGTCAGCTCCCGCCGTCGCGCCCCGAGAAACTGCCGTTCCCACCCACTGAAGAGAACCGAGAGCGGCTACAACAGTGGCTGGTCGACTACTACGGCAGTAGCACATTCAACACATGTGACCACCAATCACTGCCGATGATGGACGGCCCACCTCTGCGCATGATGATGGATGAAGACGCGACACCGACGGCGTGTCACAAGGCGATCCCAGTCCTCATCCATTGGCGAGACCAGGTGAAGGCGGCCCTAGACAGAGACGTCCGGCTCGGCGTCATCGAACCGGTGCCTGTCGGGGAACCAGTAACTTGGTGTCATCGTATGGTGGTGACGGCTAAGAAGGATGGAACGCCTAGACGGACAGTCGACTTACAGACGCTCAACCGCCACGTGAGGAGGGAGACGCACCACACGAGTTCACCGTTTCATCAGGCGCGCTCCGTGCCAGCCAACACAAAGAAGACAGTCTGCGACGCCTGGAACGGATATCATAGCGTGCCCCTCCACCCGGATGACCGTCACCTGACAACGTTCGTAACGCCCTGGGGCCGCTACCGATACCGAGTCGCACCGCAAGGATATCTGGCCTCTGGCGACGGCTACACCAGGCGTTACGACGAGATCATCGCCGACGGCAAGCTGTCTCACACCTGCTACACCAAGTGCGTGGACGATGCACTCCTCTGGGCAGACACGATCGAAGACGCCTTCTGGCAGGCCGTCGAGTGGCTGGAAGTCACGGGAACAAGTGGCATCACGCTGAACCCCGAGAAATTCGTATTCGCAAGCGACACTGTCCACTATGCCGGCTTCGAGATCACTCGGGACTCAGTGAGACCGTGCGCCAAGTACCTGAAGGTCATCGAAGAGTTCCCCACACCGCGGAACATAACAGACGGAGAGCCTGGTTTGGTGTAGTCAACCAGGTGAGCTACGCCTTCAGTATGGCTGATCGCATGTGCCCATTCCGTGACCTGCTGAAGCCGAGCACCCCATTCCAGTGGGACGAGCATCTCAACATGCTCTTCGAAGAGTCAAAGAAGGTGATCATTGAGGAAATCCAGGAAGGTATCCGCATCTTCGAGCCAAACAGGCCGACCTGCTTGGCTACCGACTGGTCGAAGAGTGGGATAGGCTTCTGGCTGTTCCAGAAACACTGCAATTGTGCAGGTGAAGAACCATTCTGCTGCAAGACTGGATGGAAAATCACGCTGATTGGGAGTCGGTTCACCAACCCAGCAGAATCACGGTACAAGCCGATCGAAGGTGAGGCACTGGCGGTCGCGGAAGGTCTGGACAAAGCTCGTTTCTTCGTACTCGGTTGCGACAAACTGACGGTTGCCGTGGATCACAAGCCACTTCTCAAGATTCTGGGCGATCGATCGCTGGAAGACATCCCGAACGCAAGGCTGCGCAATCTGAAAGAAAAAACACTCCGCTACCGCTTCAAGGTCACCTTCATCCCCGGCGTGAAGAACACGGCGGCTGATGCAGCCTCGAGATACCCTGCAGGTACACAGCAGGTACACTCCAGCGCCTGCAAGCACTAATGGCGGGCGTGCGGCTCGCTCAACCCAGTCAAGTGGCTCTCAGTGCCGACTTGCCACTATGGGAAGCAGCAGTCGGTGCGCTCGAGTGCACCTCAGTGACATGGGAGCGGGTGAAGGTGGCAACATCGAGCGACGAAGACATGCAGCATCTCCTCAACCTGGTGGAACAAGACCAGATGCCAACGCAACCACGCGAACTGCCCGCCAGCCTTCAGCCATATCACAAACTCAGGAACGACCTACTGACGCTCGACGGCGTTCTCCTCTACAAACAACGGGTAGTGATCCCACCGAAGCTGCGTCAAGCGGTCCTGACGTCACTTCACGCTGCCCACCAGGGGGTCCAGGCGATGCTGGCCAGAGCGGAGTGCTCAGTCTACTGGCCAGGAATCACCGCCGCCATCCAGGACACGCGTGAGCGGTGCGGTCCGTGCAACAAGATGGCACCATCGCAACCACGGTCACCGCCGACGCCACCAGTCACTGCAGAGTATCCCTTCCAGTGTGGATGTGCGGATTACCTCACTCATGACGGCTGCGCTCTGTTGGTGATTGTGGATCGATACTCCAACTGGCCAATCGTCGAAAGGAGTGCCGGAGGTAGCGCTGGACTGGTGGCGAGCCTCAGAAGAGCTTTCGTCACTTACGGCATCCCCGACGAGCTCGCCAGTGACGGAGGCCCAGAGTTCGCCGCAGCATCTACCGCGAAGTTCCTGCAGGACTGGGGGGTACATCACCGACTATCATCAGTAGCATTTCCCCACTCCAACTGCAGAGCGGAAGTTGGAGTCAAGACCGTCAAGCGCATGATCGCGGGAAGTACCGGGAAACTGGACACGGACGAGTTTGGGAGAGCTATCCTACAATACAGGAACACGCCAGACCCCGAGACAAGTATGTCCCCTGCAACCATCCTGTTTGGCCGTCCAATCCGGGATTTTGTCCCAATCATGCCCGGGAAATATCACCCGCATCCAACGTGGAGGGAGACACTGGCTGCGAGAGAAGACGCGCTGCGCAATCGCCACATGCGCGCAGCGGAGCGGTGGAGTGAACACACACGCCGCCTCCCGCCCCTCGCCGCAGGCGACCAGGTTCGCATCCAGAATCAGGTCGGGAATCATCTCAGGCGATGGAAGAAGACTGGCCGGGTCACTGAAGTAAGGCAGCACGACCAGTACGTCGTCCGGGTGGACGGGTCCGGGCGGGTAACGCTGAGAAATCGCCAGTTCCTGCGCCGATATACACCAGCTATCGTGGTGCGTCCGCCGCCGCTGACACTGGCCGACGACGTCCTGGCTCGTCGCACCTACACCGGCGGCCCCTCGGCCCCCTCGGCCCCGTCGGCCGGGCCGCCGACGTCGACAAGTGGCGGTCCTCCGGCGGCGGCGAACGAGACGCCTCCGCCACCTCTGACGCCGGCGCACGTCAAGCCGACACCCGAGCCCCCCGCACCAACGGCGGTGGTCCGCGAACCCGCAGCCGACGGTGGCGGGACGACCGCCGGTGAAGATTGCGAAGCTCCAGGTCCTGCAACCATCGTCCACCATCGTGAAGATCGTCGACTGGCACCGACGTCGGGGCCGGAGGTGGATGCGGGGGCGCCCGCCCCTAGGAGGTCGTCGCGGAAGAAAACGCAGCCTAAATGGTTTGAGGCCTATGAAATGTGAACATTAAAATACGGACTATGTGCCTTATGAGGCCGCCGGTTATGTGAATGGTTGACGCTGTCTCTGATCGCCAACCCGGTGTTGGCCAAGATGGCACCGAGCTGTCGAATACATGTCAGTGCGCGTGCTTACTTGTCCGCTTCACCGTGCGCTGTTTGCCGGGGTTGTATCCCATGGGACACCATTTTTTCAGTTCGTTTGTTATTCGTACAGCTCAGTATACTTTTGTTTATTTTTTGTTGGCGCAAAAACTTAGGGGGAAGTAGAGAGTAATGTGATTACTAATATGATTTCCTTATTTTGCAGTGCTATCATCATTGTTCTTGTTCTCGTTCAAATAAACGATAGGGGATCAACTGCCTCTTTATCAACGGGACAATCAAATGGACGCACTCCTATCTAGCTACTATGCACTGGACATTACTGTATGATTTGGGATATTGTCTGAGTTCAGATATAATATAATAAATATGGTTCACTGTGTTCCCGTCATTATTTATTTGTATTCACGATCTCAGCAACTTTCCATGCAAGACGGTTTATTCCAGCAGAGTCAGGTTAAGATAGATGCAAAGTTAAAAAAAACACTCATCCACGATACAAAGTAGAGACAGTGAAAACTTAAAGGTCAGGAAAAAACACTCCGCTGGCCTACATGCTTGTAAACTGTGTCAGCACGGACTCATTGCTGCGGCGATACTGGCGAGAGTTCCGCGTTTCCGTGCTGTGGTCGCTAGACCCTGCTTCGGACGCAGCTACTTCTTCGTGTTCGGGCCACGGGAGCTCATGACCGGAGTTCCCGTGGTCCGAACACGACACGAACCGTGGCCCGATCAGCAGCAGATACAATGATATAGACGAATAACTGAACAGACAGACTGAACAGCCTGGCAAGGATGCACTCACAACTCCATTATAACCAGAGAGAAGCCTCTCAAATCCCAGAAGTAAACCGAGAAGCCTTATCAAACTGGTAACAGAAGAGAAAATATTCAGTTATTGAAATATGTCACTAAAGGGCGTCGTTACAAACGGCAAGTAATCAGTTATCAGTTGTGGAATTTGTTTTGTTTTCGCCCTCGAAGCGGCGCAAAAAATAATCTTCTGCCTAGATTTAATTAATAATTAATTAATTTGATTCACAGATTTGATATAAAATGGACATTGACTGCATTTTTAACAGAGCAAAATAATGCCTTCGAACATCATAGACTAGTACGACCGGTTTTGCTCCCTTTATACTAGTTTTAATTTGATACCTGATTACTATTTGATAACCCTAAATGTTCCAAGCGGCTTGGGGCGCTGCCAATCTTCGCCGGTTGCAAGATGTACAAACAGGATTTTACTAATGTAGGGTTTAAAATAAAAATATGAACATAACTGTCCTGAAACAAGTATTACTATTGAGAAGAAATTGACAGCCACATAACAATTGTTCCGCCAAGAGGCGCGAAATTTGAGGTTTTGGAAGACTGGAGCACTATTTTGCTATTTGAATCAGACAAGGGCGGATTCAGCCGGCCGTTTTGAGGGGGGGGGGGGGCAAACCGTTTTTTTAGCGGACCTTACCTACCCCCAATTTATAATTTCTCACCGGATTTGGGCCACTTTATTTTGCAACCACACGATTTCGATTTTTCCCCATTTTTTAGCTTTTCGACCTTTTGGGATATCGAAAAGGTCAACTTGCAGTTTGTATTGTTCCGACATTGCCTTACACTGAGAAAAACTATGTCAATTGTCAGCTGTACCCAGGGGCGTCGCCGATAATTTTTGAGTGGGGGGGGGGGGTCGGCTGAAATAACGTGAAAAAAATGTACCCCAATTTGTTATGCGTGTATTTAAGCCTTTGCAACATTTTTAATGTGGATTTGCATGTTATAGTAGGTACTTGTTATTTAGCGCCGCGAAGGGGCGCGATTTTTTTTTGCTCGGGTTTGCCTGATAAAACCCAGAAACATAGGCATTCTTAGCTTCTTAGCCTTGTAGAGGATAAGAAGCTAAAAATGTTATTCATTCAATTCAGCGTTACGACGAAACGAAGACGATGACGATGGCCACTGATGTGACGCCGCGAAGCGGCGTGAACATTTTAATTTTAGGTCGTGGAAAACGCATTTTTAATATTGGAACCAGACCGTGAGTGGAGCCAAGCCTCAGGTAACCCCTTTTCCTGGTTGCACATCTCGGTATGATGCAAAATGTTGAAATGAAGGTAGTTTTTCATATACATTAGTCTCGGATAGTAAATCACGATGGCCGGTGGCAGTCTGCGCTCAATAGTACATATGATAATAATAACTGTAGTCTGTATACATACCTATGTACCGAACTGTAACAAACAACTGGTAACGGTGCAAATGGTTTCAAAGTAGCAAGAGGCAGACCGACATTTCCGCGCATAAATGGTCCCTGTGGATCTGGAGGAGCCTGGGGGAGATGGCTTGGGGAGAGTGTCCTGGCCTGGTCCCCCCTATTAGCTCTTCGGGCCAACAAGTTAGGCACCGCTGGAACAGCTTCCGGTTGCCGAAGTCCGCGTCTTTGCGTTCGTGTCGCCTTTTTCGGAACTCGGCAGACAAGCTAAACATGTAGCCCGCTTTAAAGATAATATTTTATGAAGAGAGTTGGCCCTGGGGCCAGCAATTACCGCCAATGAGAGGCTCTGCAAGACACTTAATGAAATTAATTTGCCAAATTTGTATATGCAATTGCGAAACTTGTGTCATGCCGCGAAGCGGCGCGAAATTTTTCAGTTTTTGACTGTGGCTAGCTTGATTTTGACTGCTGCAATTTTGGGATGCCCAGTACCGTTCTAAAAACGCAAATATAGCATGCATTATATTTCACGTCTGGGGGGGGGGGGGGCAAAACATAGTTCGGCCCCCCTTAAACAGGCTTGGGGGGGCATGGCCCCGTTCGCCCCCCCCCTGGATCCGCCCTTGGAATCAGACCTCAAATAGATATCAGACAATATCAGACCGCAGGGGTATCACAAGGAAATGAGACTTTAACAAAAGGGAGGACCAAAAAACATGTTGCCCCCGCCCTTAGGGCTACAGGGGCCTCCTGGAGCCGCCGGTGCCCCCTTCCCATAATCTAAGCCCGCCTCGTCAAAATGCCCACCCAGTCCACAATTGTTAGGGGAGGCCCTATAACGTCTGGAAACATTGGTGCTGTAATATCGTTCCATAATCTGCAGGTCCAGCCTATGGATGAGTTACCGACTGAGCCCTATATCATTTAAACTTATATCATTTCACCAACTTTCCGACAGATTCTTTGAGGGTCCTTGCCCGGTCTGGAAGGTCTCTTTCCCGGTAGAGCCTTTGCCGATTGTCACACTTCTTTATTTTCTTTCGAAAGATAGTTTCTTCTTCTAATCTTCTAAATGGTCACTGGATGGTTTGGCACTATCGCAGCTGACTATCGGCCGACTAATTCATCCTTCGGCCGCGAGGCGGCTCCACGATCGGCAGATCAGTTCCAGGCCAGCTGAGCACTATCTCGAGCAGCGGCTGCCTCCTGATAACGTGATACACCCGACAGACCTGATAACGTGATACACCCGACAGGCCTGATAACGTGATACACCCGACAGACTGCCTCCTGATAACGTGATACACCCGACAGACTGCCTCCTGATAACGTGATACACCCGACAGACCTGATAACGTGATACACCCGACAGACCTGATAACGTGATACACCCGACAGACTGCCTCCTGATAACGTGATACACCCGACAGACCTGATAACGTGATACACCCGACAGGCTGCCTCCTGATAACGTGATACACCCGACAGGCCTGATAACGTGATACACCCGACAGACCTGATAACGTGATACACCCGACAGGCTGCCTCCTGATAACGTGATACACCCGACAGGCCTGCTAACGTAATACACCCGACAGACTGCCTCCTGATAACGTGATACACCCGACAGACCTGATAACGTGATACACCCGACAGACTGCCTCCTGATAACGTGATACACCCGACAGACTGCCTCCTGATAACGTGATACACCCGACAGACCTGATAACGTGATATACCCGACAGACCTGATAACGTGATACACCCGACAGGCTGCCTCCTGATAACGTGATACACCCGACAGGCTGCCTTCTGATAACGTGATACACCCGACAGACTGCCTCCTGATAACGTGATACACCCGACAGACTGCCTCCTGATAACGTGATACACCCGACAGGCTGCCTCCTGATAACGTGATACACCCGACAGGCCTGATAACGTGATACACCCGACAGACCTGATAACGTGATACACCCGACAGACTGCCTCCTGATAACGTGATACACCCGACAGGTTTCCTCCTGATAACGTGATACACCCGACAGGCCTGATAACGTGATACACCCGACAGACCTGATAACGTGATTCACCCGACAGGCTGCCTCCTGATAACGTGATACACCCGACAGACTGCCTCCTGATAACGTGATACACCCGACAGACCTGATAACGTGATACACCCGACAGACCTGATAACGTGATACACCCGACAGGCTGCCTCCTGATAACGTGATACACCCGACAGGCTGCCTCCTGATAACGTGATACACCCGACAGACCTGATAACGTGATACACCCGACAGACTGCCTCCTGATAACGTGATACACCCGACAGACTGCCTCCTGATAACGTGATACACCCGACAGACCTGATAACGTGATACACCCGACAGACTGCCTCCTGATAACGTGATACACCCGGCAGACTGCCTCCTGATAACGTGATACACCCGACAGACCTGATAACGTGATACACCCGACAGGCTGCCTCCTGATAACGTGATACACCCGACAGACTGCCTCCTGATAACGTGATACACCCGACAGACTGCCTCCTGATAACGTGATACACCCGACAGACCTGATAACGTGATACACCCGACAGGCCTGATAACGTGATACACCCGACAGACCTGATAACGTGATACACCCGACAGACCTGATAACGTGATACACCCGACAGACTGCCTCCTGATAACGTGATACACCCGACAGACCTGATAACGTGATATACCCGACAGACTGCCTCCTGATAACGTGATACACCCGACAGACCTGATAACGTGATTCACCCGACAGGCTGCCTCCTGATAACGTGATACACCCGACAGACTGCCTCCTGATAACGTGATACACCCGACAGACCTGATAACGTGATACACCCGACAGACCTGATAACGTGATACACCCGACAGACTGCCTCCTGATAACGTGATACACCCGACAGGCTGCCTCCTGATAACGTGATACACCCGACAGGCTGCCTCCTGATAACGTGATACACCCGACAGACCTGATAACGTGATACACCCGACAGACTGCCTCCTGATAACGTGATACACCCGACAGACTGCCTCCTGATAACGTGATACACCCGACAGACCTGATAACGTGATACACCCGACAGACTGCCTCCTGATAACGTGATACACCCGGCAGACTGCCTCCTGATAACGTGATACACCCGACAGACCTGATAACGTGATACACCCGACAGGCTGCCTCCTGATAACGTGATACACCCGACAGACTGCCTCCTGATAACGTGATACACCCGACAGACTGCCTCCTGATAACGTGATACACCCGACAGACCTGATAACGTGATACACCCGACAGACCTGATAACGTGATACACCCGACAGGCCTGATAACGTGATACACCCGACAGGCTGCCTCCTGATAACGTGATACACCCGACAGGCCTGATAACGTGATACACCCGACAGGCCTGATAACGTGATACACCCGACAGACTGCCTCCTGATAACGTGATACACCCGACAGACCTGATAACGTGATACACCCGACAGACCTGATAACGTGATACACCCGACAGACTGCCTCCTGATAACGTGTTACACCCGACAGACTGCCTCCTGATAACGTGATACACCCGACAGACCTGATAACGTGATACACCCGACAGGCCTGATAACGTGATACACCCGACAGACCTGATAACGTGATACACCCGACAGACTGCCTCCTGATAACGTGATACACCCGACAGACCTGATAACGTGATACACCCGACAGACTGCCTCCTGATAACGTGATACACCCGACAGACCTGATAACGTGATACACCCGACAGGCCTGATAACGTGATACACCCGACAGACCTGATAACGTGATACACCCGACAGACTGCCTCCTGATAACGTGTTACACCCGACAGACTGCCTCCTGATAACGTGATACACCCGACAGACCTGATAACGTGATACACCCGACAGGCCTGATAACGTGATACACCCGACAGACCTGATAACGTGATACACCCGACAGACTGCCTCCTGATAACGTGATACACCCGACAGACCTGATAACGTGATACACCCGACAGACTGCCTCCTGATAACGTGATACACCCGACAGACCTGATAACGTGATACACCCGACAGACCTGATAACGTGATACACCCGACAGACTGCCTCCTGATAACGTGTTACACCCGACAGACTGCCTCCTGATAACGTGATACACCCGACAGACCTGATAACGTGATACACCCGACAGACTTCCTCCTGATAACGTGATACACCCGACAGGCTGCCTCCTGATAACGTGATACACCCGACAGGCTGCCTCCTGATAACGTGATACACCCGACAGGCTGCCTCCTGATAACGTGATACACCCGACAGGCTGCCTCCTGATAACGTGATACACCCGACAGGCCTGATAACGTGATACACCCGACAGGCTGCCTCCTGATAACGTGATACACCCGACAGGCTGCCTCCTGATAACGTGATACACCCGACAGACCTGATAACGTGATACACCCGACAGGCCTGATAACGTGATACACCCGACAGACCTGATAACGTGATACACCCGACAGGCCTGATAACGTGATACACCCGACAGGCTGCCTCCTGATAACGTGATACACCCGACAGACCTGATAACGTGATACACCCGACAGACCTGATAACGTGGTACACCCGACAGGCTGCCTCCTGATAACGTGATACACCCGACAGGCCTGATAACGTGATACACCCGACAGACTGCCTCCTGATAACATGATACACCCGACAGGCCTGATAACGTGATACACCCGACAGACTGCCTCCTGATAACGTGATACACCCGACAGACCTGATAACGTGATACACCCGACAGGCTGCCTCCTGATAACGTGATACACCCGACAGACCTGATAACGTGATACACCCGACAGACCTGATAACGTGATACACCCGACAGGCTGCCTCCTGATAACGTGATACACCCGACAGACTGCCTCCTGATAACGTGATACACCCGACAGACCTGATAACGTGATACACCCGACAGACCTGATAACGTGATACACCCGACAGACTGCCTCCTGATAACGTGATACACCCGACAGGCTGCCTCCTGATAACGTGATACACCCGACAGGCCTGATAACGTGATACACCCGACAGGCTGCCTCCTGATAACGTGATACACCCGACAGACCTGATAACGTGATACACCCGACAGACCTGATAACGTGATACACCCGACAGACTGCCTCCTGATAACGTGATACACCCGACATACCTGATAACGTGATACACCCGACAGACCTGATAACGTGATACACCCGACAGACTGCCTCCTGATAACGTGATACACTCGACAGACCTGATAACGTGATACACCCGACAGACTGCCTCCTGATAACGTGATACACCCGACAGACTGCCTCCTGATAACGTGATACACCCGACAGACCTGATAACGTGATACACCCGACAGACTGCCTCCTGATAACGTGATACACCCGACAGACCTGATAACGTGATACACCCGACAGACCTGATAACGTGATACACCCGACAGACCTGATAACGTGATACACCCGACAGGCTGCCTCCTGATAACATGATACACCCGACAGACCTGATAACGTGATACACCCGACAGACTGCCTCCTGATAACGTGATACACCCGACAGACCTGATAACGTGATACACCCGACAGACCTGATAACGTGATACACCCGACAGACCTGATAACGTGATACACCCGGCAGGCCTGATAACGTGATACACCCGACAGACTGCCTCCTGATAACGTGATACACCCGACAGACCTGATAACGTGATACACCCGACAGACTGCCTCCTGATAACGTGATACACCCGACAGACCTGATAACGTGATACACCCGACAGACTGCCTCCTGATAACGTGATACACCCGACAGGCTGCCTCCTGATAACGTGATACACCCGACAGGCCTGATAACGTGATACACCCGACAGACTGCCTCCTGATAACGTGATACACCCGACAGGCTGCCTCCTGATAACGTGATACACCCGACAGACCTGATAACGTGATACACACGACAGACCTGATAACGTGATACACCCGACAGACCTGATAACGTGATACACCCGACAGGCGAGACCATCAATAACGTGATACACTGATAACGTGATACACTGTACCCACGCTGCAGTATGATGCAAAACACGACATGGCGACAGGCGAGACCATCAATCAATGACGCAGGAACGGTGCACCAAGTTCATGCAAAGCCATAGGGTTGATGTTATTAATGTCCATCAAGTGAGACCTTATGTTAGCATACGCCTTCCTCCATCCCTCGCCTATGCCACAGATGAGAAGTTCGGATGCCCATCAGGCCCCAACTCTGAGATTCGAAGACTAGAAGTAGGTGCCCGTTAACCCCACGACACAGAGAGTCTCTCGCCCTTCACCGTCTTGTGACGTTAGCCCCCTAAGCGCTGCCGGTGTGACTGATTAGGCACGTGGGGTGTCTATCTGCGACACAGGGTCTGACCGTGCCGGGCCGGCCCGGTAAGCGGCGGCTGCGCCATGTAGGTTCGGCACCGCCTTTATCGCGCTATCAACCACACACGGCGGCCGGCCGACAAGCCGCGGGCGTCACGTGCCGACGGGGAGGCCAGGCAGCCAGTGAGGGCGGCAGCCGGACCGCCGCGACACGGACGCACACTGCGCACGCGCATTTGAATATTTCCTGCGTGTGAGGACGGACAGCTGACCTGGGTCACGTGGTGGACGGGTCATGTACGGCCACTGTCGGAAGTAAGGACCGCGCCGCTTCGCACTGGTTATACGGGTGACATGAGTGTCTAGCTGGAGGACCCGCGGCGAGTCCGTCAGCTTCAAAGCCAAAGAGCGTGGGTCAGAAGTCCTACTGTGAATCCGAGTGTGGGCTGAGCGTGGGTACAGTAGCCCGCGCGGAGTCCGACGCGTGCCACCATGTTCCGACTGAAGAGCCAGCAGCAGGTGCTGCCGCTGCCGCTGCCTGTGCGCCGGCTGTGGACGGTCGGCGCGTCCGGCTCCATCGCGCTCTCCTCCTACATTCTGGTGGGCTACTGCATCAGCCAGGTGGCCGGCGCTGCCACGCTGGTGTCTGTCATCATAGCGACCATACTCGCTGTCATCACAGGTTGGTGGAGTGTAACCGGCCGAACACAGCCATCGAGCAGCATTAAGAGTACAGTCTGGTTTTGATCGATTTTAAGGGTTTTCGCTGTTCTAAAGGTTAGGTTTCGCGATTCTAAAGGTTACAAATTGCGATGTTTTTTTTAAAGTCGATTAACTGGGGGGGGGGGGGGCGCCCCCTGGTTATCTTCCGAACCAATGATTGTAGCGAGACGCGCAAGACAGCATTCGAAAGCTCTCAATGAAACGCATCTAAAACATACTCGAAATTTTCCAATTGAGGTCATATGTCAGGTCACGGTCAGGTCAAAGGTTAAAATCGAGGTATTTGAGTGTATGGGTCATAATTTTCATCTAAATCCTTCGATTGCGACCATCATTACCAAAAGTGCTCTCAAAGGTATAATACACATCCTGCATGAGCTAAAGTGAGATTGTTGGCAATGGTCAGGTCACAAAAGTCAATATGAGCGAAAGATCTACGAAAGTCAATGCGACACATGTTGTATGGGTTATTTTACGCGTATAATTCGATAGTGATAGTCATTTTACCACCTCGCCTCATTTGAAAGTTATTGTCCAGCTCAGGACAAGGTCAGGTGTCATAACCCGCGCACTGCAGGGGAGTTGATTTCCGCCCCCGCCCCCTCAGGTTTTTCTCAGATAGCGAAAAAACGTCGGCGCGCAGCGCCGCCGGGTTTTGGCACACCTGTTAGGACATCAATTGCACACACTTTATAAGAACATTGACCTCGATTCATTTCTGATCAGGTCACCAGACCAGGTCAAGTGACCCCATCTCCAAAAACGTTTGCAGTTGTGCCAAAGCCAGAGTTTTTCACCGATCAGTTTGAAACTTACAGGGTGTCATGAGGGCATAAGTACTTACAATTCTTTGATCTCGGAATTTTGATATCGGTGACCTAAGGTCAGGTCAATTTCGTGACCTCTCAATAATAATTCAATGGGGAAATATTAAAATGCTTGCTATTTCAAGGATATGCATGCTATTAGTCCAATTACTTCTGGATCATGTTATTATAGTATGTTCTTGATGATCCACGTGTAAGTTTTGTTCAGTGACCCCTATGGGGGTCATTTGAGGTCATCCGAGCTCACCATCACTTATTGGTCAATAACTCGCGACATAATAAAGATAGAGAAATAAAACCACAAGAAATGTGTTTATCTCGTCGAGACACGTCTCCCTATATGCAACATGACCTACTTGGGTCTTGACCTCAGGTCAAGCTCACGTGTCCTGTGGTCAAATTTTTCAGTTGACCTAACAAAGTCACCATGTATATCAATCGAATTGTCTTGACGAGACAAACAGAATGGCGTAAACAGTTTTCCGTTAGCTTTTTTAGATTAAAAGTTATTAGTAAGAAACAGTTTTGCAAAAAAAACGAATTTTTCCCCTTTTTACCTTTGGAGCTTCAAATATTGACCTGAGATCAAATATGAGGACACCTTGTCGAATAAAAATTTCAATGACTGGCGATCGCTTTTTGCCGTTTGTTTCCAGCTAGCACAGTTCCCGAGATATATGGGAATTTCTGAAGCGAAGTTCTAAAACAGGAGACAAAAACTGGAAAGTTTGACCTTTGATGACCTCTGGTGACCTCAATTTTGACCTGATCTAAACAAAATACTGAACTACTTTCGATAGAACTTGTATCAAGCTATCAAACGCCGTTTTCCGCTTGCCGCTACGTAGCGTAGTTTTCGAGATCTCACGGGGGGGGGGGGGGGGGGGGGGCGGAAATCAACACCCCTGCAGTTCGTGTTCGGCGCAAACTCCCTGCAGTGCGCGGGATAAGGTCCAAATTCTAAATGGATCAATGTAAATAAAAAACATGTTTCTGGAATAATTGTGCCTCAGAAATGCAGTGGTGACGTTTTTTTTGTTCGTAACTGGTCATTAAAACCGAAAAACCCAATTTAACAAATACGTCATGAGTTACTCATACTTTAGCAGCAATAAGTCAGCCAAAAATAGTAATATTGTTTTGAAATTTTGTTTGAGAATTGCCCATATGTGGTTCTCTAATAAATATTCTGTTTTTTATTGTCTGAAAATTTTGATTTTGTGGGCATTGTTTCCGAAAACAGGTTTTCGATTTTTTTTTGTGGTCAAAATCAAAATTTTCCAAATCCGAGATAGCCATATTGTAGCCCTTACTATTTGCTATATTTTGCCGTTTTGTATTGAATTTTGCTCAAAATATGGCCTTTGTATATACGGTCTGTTAAAGTTTAGCTGATTTTTTTCCTCAAACTCGTGTGTAGTGACGTCACTAAATTCGCTATATCTAGAACAAATGTCGACAACATTGCTTCAGTTTTGCACAGCAGACGTAAAATTGATGTAGGAGAAGCAAAGGTGTCGACTTATATACTTTTGGGGTGGCCCTAGACCCCCCAATGTTGAGTTCGACCCCCCCCCCCTAATAATACCCGCTCGCCCCCCCCCCCAATGTTTTTGGCCGCTGGCGGATTCAAGAGAAGCAAAGCGGCCAAGCCTCCCAAACCGCCTGAAATGGACAACAAATTGACACGTTTCCTATTTCAAAAGAAAATCTACGCAGTTTTTACTAAGACAAGTTTGTTTAAAATTCCCTCTTTATGTATAAAGATGCGAAATCCGGTGATATTTTTTAACATATTTGCAATGTTTGATTTTTTAGGGCATTTTTCCGAAGAAATGTTTTTTTTAATCATTTATATATTTTAACCCGCGCACTGCAGGGGCTTTGCGCCGAACACGAACTGCATGGGGGTTGATTTCCGCCCCCCCCCCGTGAGATCTCGAAAACTAAGCTACGTAGCGACAAGCGGGGGGGGGGGGGGCGGAAATCAAGGGGGGGGGGGGATCAACCCTCCCCCCCCTGCAGTGCGTGGGTTAAATTATTGTTTTAGGGGTCAAAAACCAAAGTTTTCACATCTGAGAATCTATTTTGTAGCCCTTGCCATTTACTAATTTCCGACGTTTTTGTATTGCATTTTGCTCAAAATATAGACTTTGTATGATCTCTTAAAGTTAAGCTGATTTTTTTAATTTGCCAAACTCGTGTGTAGTGACGTCACTAAATTCGTTATATCTCGATTTTTGCTAGACAAAATGTCTTCATTTATGCACCGAAGACGTAAAATTGGCGTAGGAGAAGGTACCCAAAGTTTCAGGTTAATATCGCTATTGGCTTTTGAGGTATTGCGAAAATTCGTCAGGAGGAGATATCCCCCCCCCCCTCCCAGTCAATGGCAGGTTAACATTGCCGTTTTACTAAGTAAGGGTTCCAAGTAAGGACTTGGGCCTTCTAGCGGATGCAGACCGGCCCAAAACGTTGGTTTGAGGGGCCATCCGACATAGTTCCAAAACTCATGAGATTTCGTCTATTTTTGCATTATGAATTGATTACAAGTACTGTCCTTTGTACAAGTTGCCTATAATTTCTTTAAAATGTGTGAATTTTCAGCCGATTTTGGTGCTTTCGGTAAAGCCATGGGGTGCTGATAGGCTCCCCTTGGATCCGACCCTGTTTGGCCACTGGCGGATCCAGGGGGAGGGGGTATCAGGGGCAAATGCCCTCCCTCATCCCCCACAGGAATCTAAGGGGGAAGGGGCATTCAATACAACTATGCCTCTCCCGCGCGTTCCCAATTTATCGTACAATTGTAAA
>JAXIVJ010002157.1:47500-116616 GCA_036785665.1 Chirona hameri | reverse complement strand
GAAATATATTTGGCATCCACCGAACACACCAATATTGTGTGTACGGATACATAGACTTACATACAATACACTATATACACTACATACATACACTCATACCGGACATAATACCGGCGCAGGACCTCAGTCTGAAAGCATGTCCTAATATTCCTCAGAATGGGTGGACGTCATCCGGCATATTGTTAGGCCTATTGTTTGCCTAAGTCCCTGACAAAGTATTCAACACAATTAGGCTATACATTTCCGTATATAGGCGTTCCACTTCCGTATATAGGCGTTGTAGAAAACAAACTAAATACTTGCGCGGACAACCAAGACGTATTCCGAATCAGCCGTATCAAACGAACCATACAAAAATGTTGCCAAGGTTGATGTTATTCACTTCACACGCACTGAATGATCTGACAAGGCCTACGCACGGTGACAAAGCTCAGCCGACCGAGCCGAAAGGGTGGAGAAGGCGCGACGCAGCTGCGAGAGTGAACAGCAGGCGGCGATGGTCGGTAGACGGCAACACGTGACAGGACAGCGACGGCATGGCACCAGCTGCGGAGAGGGCCAGCCTTGTACTCCGCCGGTGCCTTATGTCGCACACATCAACGTCAGGAGGGCCGCTTACTACTATCAAAATACACGCACAGGCTCACAAGCCCAGAGCAGATTCTCAGCGCACCTGAGTCAATGTCCGGCTCAACAGCGAAGACGGAGCCAACACTACGCCACCGAGCACATGATAAGTGACATGCTAATAAACTGAAGACGCCGTCGTCCACAACGCAGTCGACAGACCTGATCCTGATGACTGCCGGAGCTGTTATACCGATGTGTGGATGAAGTACTACAGTCGACAGCTGATGACTGCCGGAGCTGTTATACCGATGTGTGGATGAAGTACTACAGTCGACAGCTGATGACTGCCGGAGCTGTTATACCGATGTGTGGATGAAGTACTACAGTCGACAGCGGATGGTTGCCGGAGCTGTTATACCGATGTGTGGATGAAGTACTACAGTCGACAGCTGATGGCTACCGGAGCTGTTATACCGATGTGTGGATGAAGTACTACAGTCGACAGCTGATGACTGCCGGAGCTGTTATACCGATGTGTGGATGAAGTACTACAGTCGACAGCTGATGACTGCCGGAGCTGTTATACCGATGTGTGGAAGAAGTACTACAGTGGACAGCTGATGACTGCGGAGCTGTTATACCGATGTGTGGATGAAGTACTACAGCGGCTGCGCAAACACCGGCACCAGGTCTGCAAACGACACGTAACCACACGGCCAGTTGACCTGTTCCGACAATGTCCGACACAACACACCATGTTGGGGGAGTTGTGCAGTAGACCACGTCGTCATTTGCCGAATTCAGATTTCAGATCTGGCGAAGTGATTTTTGTTATGTCTTGGTATGTTCTTAACATGATGCAAAAATAATTTCCAAAACAAAATCGAAAATTTATCCTACCGGGTTTTGTGATTTGTAAACCATTGCAAACGCCATTTCGGCGTTGAAGTCTCCTGTTATAAAAGTATTGGTGTTATCGTCCGGTAAAACACTTCTGATATTGTTATTGTTCTTCGTCATTTTACGAATCGGAAAGTACTTAAATCGGGTGACTTAAAGGGTACATTTAAGTTCTTTTAGAGTTTCTACAAGTGTAGGCAAGGTTATTTGGCACATAGACGGCCTATCTACCTAATTAAGGACATTTTATCATAGTAACTGGCAGAAATTTAACACAATATTAAATTGGAACAGCGATAGTTGAGTTTGACGCGATACGCTTATTTACATGACATACATACTAGACAACAGTTATTGGTGCTGTCAAGACCGATGATTGAATGAATATACTTTGTGATTCCAGGCGGAACATTACAGTGTTGCGAACAATTGTAGAATATTTCACATGCGGCTGTCTTTTCCCTGGCAAACTCCTTTCAATGTAGAACATAATAATAAAGCAAGGCGCATCCGATATACATACCAAGATCTGAGCAGGACGCTATTATTGTCGAAGAAGCCTGCTGGGCTGGAAGCAAAATGTAATAAATGACAACTTACGATAAGTT
This sequence comes from Chirona hameri, assembly GCA_036785665.1. Classification (NCBI taxonomy): domain Eukaryota; kingdom Metazoa; phylum Arthropoda; class Thecostraca; order Balanomorpha; family Balanidae; genus Chirona; species Chirona hameri. The sequence goes on along the minus strand of JAXIVJ010002157.1, from coordinate 114,538 downwards.
AAGCTTCATCTTCATTTGTATTTCAAACTGTTCATCTTTCATGCCAAGCATAAAGAACGGATCATTGGTACCACTTGTAGACGGGTGTGACTCGCCTGTAAGACGATGTTTCTCCTGTTAATCTCGCCCTACGGGAGTTTTTTCACCTTCGCTCCTACGGGGGGCCTGGACAAGCCTCCCCCCTGTTAACTTGCCAAACCAAGCACTTAGATAAATGCAGTAAGAACCATATTTTTCTGTCATGAGAAGAATATAACATAATGCAAATTTTGAGGTTTCTGGTCAACGGGTTACACTCCGAGGTCAAGTGTAATGACCTCGATTTACCACGTACAAAACAACGATTTTGCAATTCAGAAAAGCAAAACATTTTAAATTAATAAATGCATATAAAAAGGCATGTTCTATGACCAGTTTTGGCTCAGAAACTAACAGAAAAGGTAATTATTTGTTCGTATCTTGTAAAAAAAATGTAACAAAAAGTTATTAAAAAAATGACGTCATCAGTTTCTTACACTTAGGGAGTGATCACATCAGTCAAAAATAAAGATATTGCTTTGAAATTTGGTATGGGTATGTTCCCATGCTCAGTTCACTCACATGTATTCTGTTTTTTGGAACATAATTGCAAATTTTCAGATTTTGTGGGGAGGTTTTCCCAACAAAAATCAGTTTTTTTTCAATTTTAGGAGTCAAACCCCAAATTGTGAAAAAATCCGAGATGAAGCATCAACTGTTACATCTAGAAATGGAATTCGGTAGTTTACTGCACTTTCGAAACGTTGAATTTGATAATTGATTTCTTTTCAAGTTCGGAATTTGAGGAGATTTGAGGTTGTTACCTCGTCAACAATATGCAGTGTACTAAGAATTAGTACATGATCAGTGTACATTATCAGTGTACCGACAGTACGTGAAAGGTTTCTTCTAGGCTCTCTAAGGTCAGAGATTCTAATCTGTGCCATATACGTTTCGCAAATGACACCCAAGGGGCGAACCCATTGCCACCCCATCGATCTGTCGGTAAAGTTTGACCCTCTGGGCATTGAAGGAGTGTCTTTTGTGCATATCTCAAAGAGACGTTTGAGTTAGACTCTTGCTCTAGGTACACGTGGCGCCGGGATAGACGCATAAGAGTACACGTTCTCAAGAAGCATATCAATCGTCTCATCGACAGGGACATTCGTGAAGAGTGAAGATGCGTCAAGAGATGCCAGGTGAGGTCATTGCTTCTCCCGTACTCTGAGTATTTCTTATGAATTCTTTCAGACGATCTCAGGGAATAAGTTTTGGTATGCAAGGTGAAATACATAGAGTTCAGCTGTATTGCTACATTGTAAGCTGTCTGTGGGAATCCCATGCAAATGATTGGTATAATATAGGGATAACTTCTTTGGGTGTCTGGGTTTCCATAAAAGTAACCTGAGTTAATCTCACCTCTCAGTTTCTGGAATATTACGCCACCGTGCTCGTGCGTTAGCGACATCGATTACATCATCAGGAATGATTGTATATTATAAACTAGTTTTATATCGCATTCTTCTAGAGCAATTGCAAACAATAATTCGAATAGATTGAAACTGCGATGTATAGCTTTTCTTGCGTGTGTGCATTATTTCATCTTGTGTATATGGTGCTGATGAAGTCTTTTATGACGAAACACGTCCACCAATGTGTTTGCTTTCCTGTGTCATATATGCCATAATTGTCTGTATATGAATACATTTGTCAGACATGAACGGAACAACAAGCAACACAGAGATGAAGGAATACTACACCAAGAAGAAGCTAGCAAGCAGTTTTAATTGTCTCAAATTCCTCAATGATTGTATATTATAACAAGTTTTATATCACATTCTTCTAGAACATTCAAATAATAATTAGAATTGATTGATAACTGTGATGTATAACTTTTCTTGAGTGTGTGCATTATTTCATCTTGTGTATATGGTGCTGATGAAGTCATTTATGACGAAACGCGTCCACCTATGTGTTTACTTTCCTGTGCCATGTATGTCATAATTGTCTGTATATGAGATATATACACAAATATTACATAGCTGGAGGGGGGTCGCAACGGGGTTTATCGTAAAGCTGGACAATTAAAATGAACCTTAAACGGAAACAATAACAGAATCATGACAAAGCCTATACGAGTGATTAACATAGGGTCTGGAATTCAAGATATTGACCGCCACGACGATGTTCATGCTACATTAAATATGATTTTGTATGTTTACAGAGGGTAGGGGAGAGGGGTTCAAACTTCAAACATGTTTGCGCTAACTTAATTATATACGGGGCTCAGTCGAAACGTTACGAAGCGTTACATTAAAACGGCAACATTCAACAGGGTGTTGAATATTGCCGAAGAAAGCGTTACGTAATATATGGACGATCCATAGTACGGCGGCGCTCGGTGCGTCGCGACACGACGACGCGTTCCTCCCACGGTGTAATGCAATACCCGCCCGCCCCGGTGTCCTGCCGCCTTCACATCATCATTCACATATTTATCTTTCACCAACCACCTAACGGCTACCAAAATTCGGCGGGACGGGAGGGCGGAAGCACGAGTTTTGTTAGTCCTCGAGTAAACCGATGTCATTTTACAGCTTCAAACTGTATTTACGGTAAAAAACACTCTCCGATACATACAACCTGCTATTCTGAGCGTCGTGTCAGGGTTAACCCGCGGGGCGCTGGGGGGGTAAATTTTACCCCCCCTCCCGGATTTTCTCCATAACTTGACAACTATGACAGATATCAAAGTGAAACATACGGTAGCTTATGGTGCATCAATTCTACGTCTTCTACCATTTTTGTTTTAAAATTCGTGAAAATTTGTGGCAGATAATGACGTTTTAGTGACGTCATGCCATGTCATTTTTGGGTGAAAAAACGTTAAATGTTTGCAAAATAGTAGAAAATAGCGTGTTACAGCAAATTGCAAATAGAAGGCGTCAAAAGAAGTGAAATAACATTGTCTTTGACATGGCCATCTCAGATTTGCAAAATTTTGGGTTTTTGACCCCAAAAATGCAAAAAAATAATTTTTGGGGAAGAATTTCCACAAAAGTTTTTTGTTTGAAGATTTAAAAAAAAAAAAACGGAAGTTATATTAGAGAACCGAGTATGAACGATGTTCAAACCGAATTTCAAAGCAATTTCTTTATTTTTGACTGACTTATGGCTCTCTAAGAACAAGTAATTCATGACGTCATTTTTTTAAATTGCGTTTTGTGGCTTTTACTGACCAGATACAGACAAATAAATGCCACCACTGTATTTCGAAGACAAAACTAGTCTAGAAACATGCAGTGTTTATTTAGATTAATCAATTTCAAATTTTGACCTTATTGTGACCTGGCCTTGACCTGAGGACGATTATATGGTGTCAGGCTGTGAAAATGGCTGCTTCTATCGAATTATACGTGTAAAATAACCCATACAACATGTGTCGCAAGGCTTTCGTAGACCTGTGACCTTGTGTGACCTGACCTTGACCTTGACCTTTGCTTACAATTTCACTTTTGCTTATGCGGGAAATGTATTGTACACTCTGGAGCACTTTGTGAGATAATAGTTGCAATATAAGGCTTTGGATGGAAAGTATAGCCCAAAAACTCAAATACTTACATTTTGCATTTGACCTGACCGTGACCTGACATGTGACCTTATTTTAAGAATTTCGAGTATGCATTCGATTCTTCTCGTTGAGAGCTTGCGATCGCCACATTGCGCGTCTCGCTGCGGTGATTGGTTCGGAAGATAAGAGGGGGGTAAAATTTACCCCCCCAGCGCCGCGCGTTCGGCTGGAGACCCCAGTGCCGCGCGGGTTAAAAGATGAGATACATGTTAGAAACGACACACATGCGTACACTGAGTAGAAAAACAAAACACACACAATACACGATCGTAAGCACAGGACATCAGATGTCATGTACAAGAGCGCCAACTTTACGTTTACATGACAATAAAGACATGTCACGAATGTTCCGAGACAGGGTGTTGTACCGCTGCACCGAACTATATAAAAAGCGACACTTGCCGGTTGTAGTTCTCACGCGCGAGAGGGCCAAATCAGCGTCCTGGCGGGTGCTTCTGGAACGAAGTTCAAAATTGGCCGAAAGCTGGGAAGCGAGAGCCTGCGGTTCCCCGGTGCTGCGAATTTTGTGAAGAAGGTTGAGAGATTGAAGTTCGTACAGCTGCCGGGCGGTGAGCCAGCCCAGTGTATCTCGCACGTCCGATATGTGGTCGAATTTACGTCGGCCAGAGACAGCGCGCAAACCATAATTGACTACCTTAACACCAACCCAAGAGACATTTTATTAGTGGATCGCCGGCTTAAACGCGAGCATTTTGAGCACCCATGTGACGACGGTGGTCGTTGCATCCGATTCAGTGGCTGTTAGTTGTATTCTACTGGTCCATATTGGACTGGCAACAAGCGGCATGATTCAAAACTTTAACAGTCTCTATCGAGCAGGAAGCATTGTGTATTTGAGTATAGGTACGTAAGCCGTTTTTTTCTGGGAAATACGCACTGCCTCATTAAAGGGATTATACGGGTTTCCGTCCTGAAAGGAAATGCACTCTTTCGCAGTTGTATGGGCTTTAAACACGTTTAGGACATATAACAGGGACCACAATGCTCATTTAGTCCATTATTTCAGCAATTATCAGCATTAATACTTTGGCGTTTTTCGAGACTTATTTCAGATAAAGAGTACTTGATCGGCATTACTGTCCACCACATTTATCATCTTAGAATTTACAGCAATCAATTTTAGAGTTTTGAATTATCTGCAAGTCGAATTTATTTTAGAGTTTTGAATTATCTGCAAGTCGAACTGGATCACAAAATGATTATGCAATTCAAAACTTACAGGACTCTTTATTACTACACACTGTTCGTTCGGATTTTGTGGCTTTCTTATCTCTGGCCTTTAGCGTTGATAATTTGGTGATGGCGTATCGGCATGAAAAATCATGAAAAATATCGAATTTTATGGGAAAAACTAGGTAACAGGTGTTGTTGGAACAAAACAAGTTTATTTTTGCAAATATTGCTTATTCTACCCGAAATATGCAATAAGTGTGGTGTTTTTATTGGCATAAAAGAGATGACTGGCTCTGCCTCGACCGGTCCTGCAGAAAGTAAGCGGTGACATCACCGCGCACTTCGAAATTTCCTTACGTGCAGAAAAGGTAATTTCCTGAAAAAATGGGGCTACCGTGGGACTTCTACCACCTTTATAAGTACCTTTTACCATGCAACTCATTTATTCTGGGAAAAAAACGTATAATCCCTTTAAATAGCGCAAAAACGATTCTTAGTCGTCAACGATTATTACAAACACGCCAGTGACGTTGCCTTATATCGCATTACTGACCTAAATATCTAGCAAATACCCTGACCCCCCCATTAGGTCATTACCACTGAGCCAGTGTCTCCCGAAAGCAAAAAGCCAGTTCAGTGGCAGCTGGGAGGCGCCAACGAGTTCTGATATTCACATCATATTAATAATAATCAAAATTGCAGACTATTGCTATCATGGATGGACGTAAAATTTGCAAACGATAGTGCGACCCTACATCCCCACTAAACTGCCAAATTTCGCGGTTGTGACTGCACGGTGCGCGGAGTCAACGAGGCGACATCAGAACGGACAGCTGACATGTGGCTGCCACTTCTCGTCATTAGTATGAAATAGCTCTCTATGTAACAAGAATAACTAGGTTTTGTATCAACTTGGGAGGCGAATCCCAAACAGCTTGTGGTAATATGTTTTCATAAATATAAAAAAACAGCAGAAAAAAGCTCTAAAGAGCTTACATGTGTGGTGATTTAATTGTTGAAAATGACTGTCATCATTGCCAGTCAGTGCCTATCGAATAATGCTACATATATTTGTTTAACATTCTACCGTGCATATTTCCGATAATGTTTTTTTTTGACCGGTTACAAATTAAAATAGAATAAATAAAGCTGGTACATACAATAAAAAAATGCGTTCCTAATGATACATTATTAAGTAGAAACTGATTTGCCTTCACATTTGCCCCCCTGAGGTTTTCTTGAATAACTTACGACACATAGGGTGCATCTTGCTGATTTTTTTAGCTGAGTTTACAACAATTATACGTAGGCTGTAAAAAAATTATTTGAAATTTGTTAAGCATTTTGGGATATAATAATATTTTGATGACGTCATTTTGGTAAAAAAAATAAAAAATTTGAAAAATCGTAGAAAACAGAATTTTCAAGCAAATTGCAAACTCAATTGACCAAAGATACAAAATATCATTCTCTTTAATATGGCAATCTCGGATTTACAAAATTTTGGGTTTTTGATCCCTAAAATAAAATAAAAACTGATTTTTTGGGAAAAATCCCCACAAAATCCATATTTTCAAAGATATTAGAAAAACCGGAATATATGTGAGAGAACTGAGTATGGACAATACTCATACCAAATTTGAAAGCAATATCTATATTATTGACTGAGTGATGGCTTCCTAAGTGTAAGAAACTGATGACATCATTTTTTAAAATAACTTTGACATTTGTGGACAAGATACGAACAAATAATTACTTTTTTTGTATTGCTGAGCCAAAACTGGTCTAGGAACATGCCTTTTTATTTTTATTTATCAATTTATGATTTTGAGGTTTTCAGAAGAGCAAAATCGCTGTTCTGGACGTGTTAAATCGGAGGTCATTGATTTGACCTGGAAGGTCACTCGTTGACCTGAATCCTAAAAATCGCATACTGTTAGATTCCGCTCATGACAGGCAACATGCTGGTTCTTACCGCATTGCTCTAAGCTGCTTGGTTTGATAGTTAACAGGGGGGAGGCTGTCAGGCCCCCCGTAGGGCGAAGGTGAAAAAAGCTCCCGTAGGGCGAGGGTTAATTGTCCCCCGGTCGCTTTCTACGTGTCCCGAGTCATGTCTGCCACGTCAGTCGTCACTAATTCAGAAAGCAGCGTGAGAGCGCAGTAGAGGGGAGAGGAAAAGGGTCAGGTACTGGGCACACGGCAATAGGCGCGGGGCGGAGTGGCGCCTGGCCACTACTACTAAGCTTCGATGCATTCAATATGTGTGTTATTCCATTGGTGGTATAGGAACATTAACTGCTACACTGCCTAAACAAATCTCTGAATTGTCCCCACGGTCGTTTTCCACGTGCCCCGAGTCATGTCTGTCACGTCACTAATGAAGAAAGCAGCGTGGCAGCGCAGTATAGGGGAGAGCAACAGGGGTCAGGTACCGGGCACACGGCAATAGGCGCGCACTCGGGGGAACGGCTGGCGGAGCGGCGACTGGCCACTACTATTAGTCTCGGATCCCCTGGTCAAAACGGGACCGTCCCGTTTGGAGGCGGTGCCTCTATATTTCGAAAATGCCTGAATTTAGGGGGCGGATGTTTTCGAAGCTGTGTTAGGACGTCGCTCTCCCTATGTGACCAGCGAACTGTTGATCCAGTCCATCTAGAACACACCTTGGTACTTACTTAATGAGTTAACTATTATATTTATGTATTACTATTAAATTATGTATATGTCAAATTTTCAATAATAATTCATCGCAATTAATAATTAATTATAGAATAAGAAATTCGTTCATTAAGTCCGTTGCAGACTATGGTCACTAGCGGATCCAGGGGGGGGGGGGTTGCGGCCAGAGGTAAAAAAACTTTGCGATTTTGCGATGTGGCCTGAGACACAAATCGTTCGTGGAAGAGCTCAACATGAGACACAAATGCCGAGTAGTAGATTCGTGTCACTTGAAACGGTGCGTGCAGAGCGAAAAAAAATTGTGTTCCGCATTTTTAACTAACCCACCAGCGAGAAGCGTACTTTTTGGGTAAACCTGGTCTACCAAACAAAATACAGTTCTTCAGCAGTTCTTGGTCTACCCCAAAAAAAATACAGTTCTTCAGCAGTTCTTGGTCTATCAAAAAAAAACACGCGGCAGCGACTGGCGAAACTGGGCCAAAGTTTCGCCCAGTTCGAAGCTTGGCGATCACAAGATCGCTGCAGATGCGTCGCGACTCACGATAAGCCATATGCACTTTTTCGGCGCCGGTGAGACGCAAGAGTCGCGAGACACAGACCCTTATTTGGTGATACTTGGCTATTGGCGTGTGTCTAGGCTTTTAAACAGCCTCAGAGTCAATATCACGGACAGCCTGCAGCCCGGCTTCAGTTTTGTGATTTATACCGACCTTGAGAGTTCGGATTTAAATTTTGATCGAGACTTCTACACAGTCACTTGCAGGCAGGGAAGTTAAAAAACCAAGGTCTGTAAAGATAAAAAAAGAAAATAACGTTACAGGTGGATCAGGACTTGACATGTGTTGACATGGCATCTTCCCTGGTCAAAAAGCTGGGTTTCAAGACAGAAAGTGTGTTGTGGCGAAACCACCAAGGATGGCGAGCAGTGTGATTACATGGGTCAACAGAGGAATTTGAAAAGGAACTGCAAAGTCTTCCATCCATAGGTAAGGTGATACAAAGAATGAAAAAGAAGTGCCAGCGGTCGTCTGTATTTGTGAAGTAGTAGATGAGGGAGGAGTGGCTAGTCATAGATGGAGAAGGGGCGAAAAGTAATTTGTGGTGTCACGAGATGTGAATTCGTCGGGCCGTATGTCTTACCTTATTGATTTAGAGTATTTACGTACAAAATCCTCAATCTATTGTTTCTTGTTTTGTTAGTGTAGCTCAAAGAAAGACGCGTGTATTTTCGCCATTCTTCATTGTGGACATGGCATTGGGAATGGAATGTGCCTGAACTCTTTGTGCATTTGTTATTGTATGAGATCAGAAAGGGTACAAAGTATAAGGTATTATTGGTGTCGAGAGCTTATTATCTCCTCAGGGTACTCCAGGTACAACGTTGAATTGATAGATTCCATACTCCAGACTGGGGTTTTCCATACTTGGCTTGTGCTTGATTCATGTGACAGGATATGTTCACTTGTACATACATTTCGCTAAGGCAGGGAGAGGTAAGCGGATGTTTTCGCCGATTAACCTCAGGTTTATGTGGCGAGTCCATGGTGATAGTATGAAAAGGATGTGTTGTAAAATACAATTTGCAGTGTGAGTAGCCTGCCTTCAGATTTTTATTCAATCGATGAATCCTTTTCTTACCTTGAAAGTGGCTTTTAAAATCATCGAGTTTACATTATTTGGGTTATAAGAGTATACAACTATACACTGTACTGACAACTTTCTGTAAGTCTTAACAGAAGTTTTCAAAACAGAAGCTTTGAAGCAAGCATAAGGCAAATAATTCGCCTCTGATCTGAGAACCACGTCATTTCATATTTGCACATAGAACAAATTTGTTTGCGTATCTCGTCTCAAGCATAAACACTTTTTTCCCCCTGTGATTCTCATGCAATATGACCTCTGTCGTCGTCGTGCCCTAAAGCCCTATCATGAGTCATAAAATGAGTCTGGTAAGAACGCTGTCGAAAATGTCGAAAAGGAAAATGTCTTATACAAGCGTCAAGAACCGTGAGACACATTTGAGTCGAAAAAAATTGTCGTGAGTCACAGTCAGAATATTTTTGACCTCTGGTTGCGGCCATGACCGCCTGAAATTGGCACAAACCGCCTGAAATTGGCACAAAATTGACATATTTCCTGATATGGAAGACAATCTAAGCAACTTTTACAAAGAAAAGTTTGTTTAAAATCAGCTATCAATGCATAACCAAGCGAAATACGATGAGTTTTCAGAATTATGTGATAATTTTTTTGGAGGGAATTCGCTCCCCCCCCCCCCCCCCCCCCCACCACCCGTCTCCCCCCCCCCCCAACAACCGTTCTGGATCCGCCAATGACTATGGTAGTAGCAGTACCATACGCTAGTACCATGAGGTTTATCGGAATGGGTCGGTAATCGCATATCGAAACGTGGCAGCTAACGCCCATCCTCGTCGTGTGTGATTTTCTTGGCCTTAGCAACCAGTGGCGTAGTGCCAACGCAGCATCAATCTTGGTTTTATAATTACCATTGGCTTTCTCACGGTCTCGATGTGACGTTCCCCACTCCGTCGGTCTGCACCGCCTCACGCCTCACCCTCCTCCCCGCCCGACAGCTGCCGGCCGATGCGAGGCGACGTCGGGTCCAGTGTGGTGTCAGATGTCCATTCGCATATACATATTCCACTGTAGCCGACTTGCGTGCTACAGTTGAATTTGTGACTACGACTTGTGACTACGTCTTCACCACGCTACTCCCTCCATCTAGCGGGTTTCACTGCAACTAGTAGTTCCAATATGACCGCGCCAGACAGTTTTGGATGGCGCAAGCTTGACTGCCACGGCTTTGTATATGGCTGTGTCTCGGTTTTTGATGCGGCGAGTACCATTTTGGATGCGGCAAGTTCGGCCCATGAAGATGTCCCCTACCCGGGCGAATTGTGGACGTCGCAAGCGTTGTTGGCTGCGGTTTTGGACGGTACAAGCATTGAATGCTACAACTTTGAACGCTTTGATAGTTCCCCCCTCCTGTCCTCGAGCAGTGAAGTGGCATGTGGTTTAGCCAGACTATATGATGAACCAGATTAATCAGACTCTCAAAATTTAAAGCATCTACCACCATCAGATGTTTTGTACGTGGAAGGGGATCTTGCTACGCTAACTACGTCACCATCTCCATCTCTACATCTGTTTCGTCGTTCACGTTTGCTCGGAACGGCGCCACGTTTCATTATCCGCATTTAAAATCGCATTTCCTATCCGAAATATATTTGGCATCCACCGAACACACCAATATTGTGTGTACGGATACATAGTCTTACATACACTACACTATATACACTACATACATACACTCATACCGGACACAATACCGGCGCAGGACATCAGTCTGAAAGCATGTCCTAATATTCCTCAGAATGGGTGGACGTCATCGGGCATATTGTTAGGCCTATTGTTTGCCGAAGTCCCTGACAAAGTATTCAATACAATTAGGCTAAACATTTCATCATATAGGCGTTCCTTTCGAAAACAAACTAAATACTAAATACTAATAAGACGAACAAGACGTATTCCGAATCAGCAGTATCAAACAAACCATCCAAAAATGTTGCCAAGGTTGATGTTATTCACTTCACACGCACTGAATGATCTGACAAGGCCCACACACGGTGACAAAGCCCAGCCGACCGAGCCGAATGGGAGAAGGCGCGACGCAGTTGCGAGAGTGAACAGCAGGCGGCGATGGTCCGTAGACGGCAACACATGTTCCCGTCCCGTCTGCCGCCGAGGTCGGACACGCGCGTGCGCGCTCCCGCGAGAGCTACCGAGCGAGCGCCTGTCAGTGTTTCGAGTGTGCGTGAGGAGGCGGTGACAGCCCTTGAGCAGTGACGTCTCAGTAAAGTGCGGTGGCAGCGAGCGCAGTATCCTCATGCAGGCGGAGGACATCAAGCCGATCATAGAAAACTGCTTGCAAGATCCGGAGACAGTAGCAATCTGGCGTACGGCTCTGACACCCATCATCACAAAAGTGGTTGCGGACCTCATGGCCGAAAGAAACGCCGAAATAGATGCCCTGAAAGCAACTGTCACGGAGCAGCAGAACACCATCAACGAACTCGAGCAATACTCGCGAAAAAACTGTGTTAACATAGCCGGTGTGAAAGAAAAGGACAGAGAGTCGGTGAGAATGCTCACAAAAGACATCGGCAAGGCTGTTGGTGTAACGTTGGCCGACAGTGACATCGACACAGCCCACCGCCTCGGCAGGCAAGCCGATGGCAAGGTCAGGCCAATCATCGTAAAGTTCACGACATTTGACAAGAGGCAGGAACTCTACCAGGAGCGTAGAAAATTGCGCACCGCATCCGCTCCTGTCGACTCATCGCTCTCCGACGTCGAGCTGCGCCAAATCTTTGTCTCCGACAGCCTGACCAGGGCAAACAGAAGCGTTATGTACGCGGCTCGCCGGTTGAAGAACGACGGAAAGATCGCCGCAGCCTGGACGGATGCTGGGCGTATGAAGATTCGCATCGTGACCGACGGACCCACCCGAGTCATCAGAAGTTTGGACGATCTTCGCAGCATCGACCCTGACCACGCCGTGTTCGCCGCCCCGGACTCCGGCCGGCCTGGCGCCGTCCGTGCGCCGGCCCCCGCCTCAGGAGATGCGTACCGGGTCGTGCAGACGCGGCGCAGCGGTCGGCTGGCGGGCAGGTGAACGCTGCGTGCGACCTTCGACCCGTGACGTCACACGTGGCCCGCGGGGCCGGCGGCTCGACCTGGCGCGCCGTGGTGCGAGGTCATTGGACAAGTGCCGTGACCTGCGGGCGGCGCTGTGGTTGGCCGCCCGGCCGCCGCGTCATCGTGGCGCGCTGGGCCGCCGCGGCCGGCTGCGCCGGTACCAGTCAGCGCGGAGGAGCCGGGCCGGGCCGACCCGGCCGTCGTGGGTCCGTGGACGCCGTGAATCCGTGGACGCCAGCGGCTGTGACGGTCACAAGTTGAGTATGATGACGATTCGTGATTGGGCACTAAGCGTCATACTATACGCCCGTCCCACATTAGTTTGTAAGCTTGTGTAATTTTTGCGTTGTTGTTTCGTTGACATTTTGCCGCGGCGGCGCCGCCTTGAATGACTAGTCTACCTAAAGAGCGGGGCGGCGCCGACAGCGGTCGTTGCTTGCGTGTGTATGGCGATTATGTCTACCAGAAAGCACGGCGTATAAATGTGATCACTTATTGTATATACGCTTTGGCATGTTAGAAGCCATTCGAAGCGTTGCGCACTGACTCCACATTAGCGGTTCTTGAAAATGGAGTTTTTGCAGTTACATAATTTTGCGTTACTCGTGCTTTTGTGTGCTATGGGTTTGCTATGGTGTCTGGTTTGTGCGTGCTAATGCTCCACCTATCGTTAACATTTCACACAATGAGTCACTCAATGGTTATTACGCAACATTTACTTATTTATTCACGTAACATATTGTTTTGTTTACAAACGTCTGCTTAACGTTTGTTTAACTTGCCACCTGCACTCGCTGCCTCAGTGCATCAATGCCTCTGCTGGTGATTTTGCTGCGTTCCCAGGCTGCGTCACCGGCGCCCGTCCGCTGCTGCCGCGCCGCTGGAGTCGTATATCGTGCGGCACAGCCTGGAGGCGCGCGGCCAGAGCCCCGGCCGTCCTCGGCTACCTTCATTACATCAACAGCACCTCCAACAGCGTCATGGAGGGAGAGAGTGGGCGCCCTTCGTTCGGCGACGGCAGTTCTAAGCAGAATCCCATATTTACGCCATTCCATTCTCCGAATATCCCCTGTCGGCCCACTACTCCTCGTTACTCGGGACATGCTGAACACGCACAGCCCTTCATCACACAAGCATACCACAGTGTACATAATTCACCCTACCTTTTCAAGCAAATGTTACGGCGAACAGAAACCTCAAACAAAGTATTTAAATTTGCAAATACACACAATGATATATACTTACTTTTGATATTGGGTGGTGTTGAACAAAATCCAGGTCCTATACACAATAAATTGACAATTTGTCACGTAAACAGCAATAGTATCACGGCTCCGGGACGACTAGACGAGCTAAATTCAGGGCCTATTTTAACATGTTAACTGGGGGGGCAAATGCCCCCCCAGTGAGCCGTTTTGCCCCCCCCCCCCAGTCAAGAAATGTTGCCCACCCTAATTTCAGTATTTCCATGTCATTTTTTTCGCTTGATAGGTATTTAATTAAAATAAAATATGTTTACCTGGTGATAATTGTATACAAATCCAATGAAAATGTCATGATATTCCTAAGTTTTAGTATTTCCCAGCCAAAATAAGTATCTTTACATTATTTCCGGAATATCTTGAATTTCAATCAGTATATTCAAAACCATCCACGATGTGGCTTTTCTGGTTTCACGCCGATTACAAGCCTATTACACCTATACCTACGATGCAGTGCAGTCACACACTTCCACACGCGCAGCAGTAATTTATGTTATAGAAGACCTAAACCCTAATAAAGACAGTAGTACCTATAAGCAACAAGTTGCAAAGGTAAGACGGATACAAATTGTGACGACATCTACAATGATACTACTGATAGTACAATGATACTACGCCATCTACAATGATACTGCTGATACTACAATGATATTACTGAGTCAGCTAAGTCGGTAATGTGGACTTAAAAGCGCCCACGGTCTGCACGGCACGGGCGGACGATGACAGGCTATTCCAGGCCGCAGAGGCACGATATGAGAAAGCCTTCTGGGTTGCGGCTAGCCTGCACTTAGGTAGGTGGAGGCTGCCCTTATCTGTGGCGCGAGTACGGCGGTCCGACACGGCAGAGCGGGGCACAAACAGAGCTCGCAGCTCGGCCGGCATGCCCTCCACGCGCAGTATCTTATACACTTTGATGGCGTCGCGGTGCGACACCAGGGTCTCGATCCTCGACCATCCAAGAGAATTTAGAGCCGGGGTGATATGCTGATGCTTTTTGGATCCTGTGACAATTCTGGCCGCAAAGTGGATGAGCTTTTGGATTTTGTGAAGCTGGCCCTTGGCCGCCCCACCCCACACGCAGAGACAGTAGGTGATGTGAGGAAACACGTAGGCCTGAATCACAATTTTGAGCACTTCTTTGGTGAAATAATGCCGAATCTGGTACAAGGAGATGAGAATTCCGTTACATTTTTGAACGACATGCGAGACATGAGCGTCCCATGACAGGCAGGGGTCCAAGACGACACCGAGAACTTTGGTACTGGTAGAGGCAGCCACTTCAGACCCATCGATGCTGAAGTGAAAGTCAGCGCATTTATTTAAATTTTGCTTTGAGCCAAACAGGATGAAGTCGGTTTTCTTTTCGTTCATTTTCAAAGAGTTGGCACATAACCAGGACTGAAGCTCACAGATAGTGAGCTCCAGACGCAATTCAAGATCGGTAAGACCTGGCCTGTCAGGGATCGCGCAGTCAAGATGCATGGTGTCGTCAGCGTAGGAGATGAGGTTGCCATGCGTCAGATGGCCAGAGAGATCGTTTGTGAACAGAATGAACAGGATCGGACCGATGATCGAGCCCTGAGGCACACCGCACGCCATCGGCAGGTACACGCGTCCGCCCCGAACCACCTGCCGCCGGTCGCTCAGGTAGCTCCTGAACCAGGCCACGTCCAGCACACCATACCACGAGAGCATGGTGAGGAGGACGTCGTGGTCGACGCTGTCGAACGCCTTCGACAAATCTGCCGTCGTTAACGACGATATGCGGCCGTTGTCGGTGTTGTTGACCAGGCGTTCGACAGTGGCGAGCACGGCGTCCTCCGTACAGTGGCGAGATCTGTAGGCAAACTGCGATGGGCTCAGCAGACAGTTTGATGTCAGGTAATGCGTAAGTTGGCTGCACACAACCTTCTCTAGAATCTTTGAGAGCACACTCAACAGTGATATCGGCCTGTTGTTAGAAGGTATCGTGGGGTCGCCTGACTTGGGAATTGGCACCACGCATGCTACCTTCCAACTGCCTGGAAATACTTGGGTCCTAAGGGATAGGTTAACAAGATGTAAGAGATGAGGTCCGATCACAGGGAAACATTGTCGTACAGCTAAAAGAGGAACACCGTCTAGACCCACCGCTCGTGACCCGCTCATGCGCCCGATGCAGCGGGACAGTTCAGGCAGCGTTGCGGGCTGAAAGTGGAAGCCAGCCGCGCAGACGGTGGGAGGCCGCGGGTTGTCGCGGCTGGCGGCGACTGCGTCGCTCAGGTCACTGGCGATGCGCGGACCGACGGCAGCGAAGTGGCGGTTGAGCTCGTCGGCCATCGCCTCGGCCTCCTCTGGGGTTGCCGCTGATGCGCCTCCGGCTGACGTCGGGGCTACCGCAAACTTTTTAAATGTGGGCCAGAAGCTGCGGCTGCCGCCCGACGTCATCTCGTCGCACAGGAAGTCGCGTCTCGCGGCGATGAGGCGGCTCTTCACGTGGTTGCGAAGTCGGACGAAGTCAGCTTTGGCCTCGGGCGTGCGTAAGCGGCGCCACGTGTTGCGTGCACTGTCACGCTCTGACATAAGCGCCTGCAGGTCGTGATTGCCCACGAGCCAGGGGCAGTCCGGCTTGGTCACGCGCACCCTCCTGGTCGGACAGTGGCGGTCCATCACCACATTCCACTGGTCCATGAACAGGGTCACGCACTCGTTCACGTCGGTGGCGCCATCTACCTGGCTCCAGTCCGACGTGAGCAAGTCCAAACAGATGGCGTCCCAGTCGGCTCTCCTCCAGGCGCGGGTGGAGCGCCACTGAGGAGGTCGGCGCACTCTGCCGAGGCGCGCAGTGACGATGACTGGCTGGTGATCGCTGATGGTCTCGCTCAGGATGATGACGTCTGGAGCTGGATCTCGCTGGTCGGTGATGACATGGTCCAGCGCTGATGGTGTTGGCAGTAGGTGGGTGGGCTCGTTCACCAGCTGAACCATGTTCATCTCGGTGACGATGTCCATGTAACGGCGCGTGTTGGGAGCGTCAGCGTCCAGGGCGTTGAAATTGACGTCGCCTAGCAGGAACACGGGCTTGTTGGCGCAGAGGGCGGCGCGCAGCTGGTCCTGCAGCTGCTCCAGGCTGGCTTCCACCGGGCTGTCCGGCGGGCGGTAGACGACGCCCACCGTGGTCGGTCGGCCGCCGCGCCAGCTGGCTGTGGCCCACAGAGACTCCAGAGGTCCGTCTCCTGACGCGACGCTGGCGGTCTGACTGAGCTGGATCTCGTCTCGGTGGAGGATGCCGACGCCGCCACCACGGCGACCGACCCGGTCACGTCTAATGAGCCTGTAGCCAGGAAAGACGAGGAACTTGTCCATAATTTTTTGGGAGAGCCAAGTCTCAGATAGGCAGAGCATGTCAAGGCCGTAGTCACTCAGAAGTAGGTTGATATCGTCTAGTTTGTTGGTGAGTGATCGGACGTTGAGGTGCCCAATCCTGACACTGGACGCGCCAGTAGTGCGGGCGTTCAGGATCCCCGTCGCAGCGCTGCCGGCAGCCGCGCCGCGGTCCGGGCGCGTGCCGTCCTCGCTCAGCGGGTCTCGCCGGCCGCCGGCGTCTGTCAGCCGGCTGGTCTGGCGCTGGGTCAGTCGTGCGGGCCGCGCCAGGCACCGGGCCGCGTCTCCGGCCGCCAGGGCAGGAGGCGTAGTCCGCGTCACTTCTGTGCTTGACCGCTCAGGCACTCTGCTCGCGGCGCGGACAGAGATCCGTCCACCGGCGTTGTGGGCGCTCCCAGGTGATAGTAGCGGCACCTCGACAGGCGCACGGTCGTAATCGGGGCGTGGTCGTGATCGTGACAGGTGGCTCTCCACACGACGGGAGCCCCCGCTCCCAGAGCCTCCCTGGCAGCCGTCGGCTGCCAGGCTCGGTCTGTCCCGGGTTTGGGCCGGTGGCCTATCCCCTGTGCCAGGGGCAGGTCCAGGGCCCACCAGGGGGATTAGAGCTCGGTCGTAGTCCTGGCGACGCTGATGTTCCGCGTTGCTTGCCCGGTGTCGACGCGCTTGGACTATCCGACCGGCTCTTCTCCCCCGGCAGTGCCGCCTTACTCCGCCTCTGTCCGCTCCTTGGACGGCGGGCGGGTGATATATGGTTGACAGTTCCGCCATGGGGGCTGGGTCCGGCGGGGACCCGGCTCGGTCTGGCGGCGCGTCGGCGACGACGGTGGAGAGTGGAGCGGTATAAGTCGAGGCGTCAAGGTGATTGGTGTGTAGGTCTCTGCGGAAACCGGTAGAATGTCGGACAGTCCAGCGTGGGCCATGGCTATGGCTATTCAAAATACTGGACGAGTAAAATAACTATGAATGCTACGAAAAGAGGCACGAAAAATCACTTATAACGGTCCGAAATCGCCACTTCCTAAGATGAGACCAAAATTGCACTTGGCCGAAACTTAATTACACGCAAATTCACAGAAAAACGGAGGAGCGACGCGAGGGGCGGCTGCCGGTAGAAGGCGCTCCGCCCATTTCAATATCCTTTTAACATCACCCATTGGCGGCAGAGTGGGGGAAAGGGGGGTGTTGTTGGATCAGGAACGTCGCCACACAATTTGGAGTGGGTGGGGGCAACCTCTGAGCCGATTGTGTTAAAATTTTGAGTGTGATTAGGGATCTCTCAGCCGCCACATTCTCACAAGTCAGGGGTGGGGTGCTTCTGCACGTGCGCGCGTGTGCACCACGTATTTGTATCTCAGAAACTACTTCCCTGATCGAGTTGAAATTCACCATACATTTCCTTTGCGTTCGCTCGTTCATCGCCAACTACGGCGCCTTACTGGTTCGGTAAAAACAGTTATGGAAGAAAAATGACGAATGACCTCGGGGTGAATAGATTTTACATCGTGGAGGTCACAGGATACAAATACCACATGGATCTTTGCATTGGCGGATCCAGAACGGGTGGTTGGGGGGGGGGAATTCCAAAAAGTGTCGCACAATTATGAAAACGCATCGGATTTGGCTTGCTTATGTATTGATAGCTGATTTAACCCGCGCCGTGCCGGGGGTGGGGGGGCGTTTAGACGCCCCCCCTCCCACAGGTTTTGCAAGGATAGAGGAAAAACGGCGGCGCACAGCGCCACCATTTTTAGCATAGCTGTTCAAACATCAATTGTCCACATTATGTTAAAAAAATACCTCGGTTCATCTCAGGTCAGGTCACCAGACCAAGCCACGTGACCCCAGCTCCAAAAAAGCTTGTGGTCACACCATAGCCACAGTTTTTGGCCGATAGACATCGTACTTACAGGATTTTATAAAGTCCTAGGTACCTACAATTCGTTTATCTCGGATGTTTGACATCAGTGACCTAAGGTCGGGTCAATTTCGTGACCTACCCATTATAAGTCAATGGGGAAATATTCAAATGTTTCCTATTCTGAGGATACGCACGATATCAGCCCAATTCCGTCTAGATTATGTTATCATAGGACATTCTTGAAGACCCAGGTGCAATTTTCGTTCAGTGACCCCTACAGGGTCATCAGAGGTCACCAACACTTGTGTGTCAATAACTCTCGACAAAACAAAGATAGATAAATGAAACTGCCACCAATGTGTTTGTCTCGTCGAGGCACGTCTCCCAATGTCCAGCATGACCTAATTGGGTCACCACTTGTCCTTGACCTGAGGTCAAATATCTAAGTTGAACTAACCTGGTCACCATGAATATGATTCGAAGTGCCTTGAGGAGACAAACACGATGACGTCAAAATTATTTCCTTATCATATTCAGGTAAAAAGTAATTTGTGAAAACTCTTGCTAAAAAAGAGTTTTTTACATTTGATGAGCTCTGGAGCCTAAGCTATTGATCTGAGCTGAAATCTGAAGACACGTGGCGATCAGTGTCGATTGATTGTTTCAAGAGCTTTCCATTGCTTTTTTCCGTTTGTTCCTAGCTAGCATAGTTCCTGTGATATCTGGAGGTTTCTGGAGTGAAGTCCAAAAAAAATGGAAAATTTGAACTTTGATGACCTCTGGTGACCTCACTATTGACCTTTTAAGAAAATGCCGAAATAGCTTTAAAATGCTTTTGGACAAGCTTTCGAACGATGTTTTCGGGCTTGGTGTACGTCCCATAGGAGCCGAGTTCGAGGGGGGGGGGGCGTCGACCCCCCCTAGGATCTCGAAAACCACGCAACGTAACAAGCCAAAAACGGTGTTAGATAGGTCGAGACTAAGATGGAAAATCTCTATGGAAAGTACATCAGTATTTTGTTTAGGTCAGGTCAATATTGAGGTCACCAGAGAGGTGATCAAAGGTCATATTTTACAGTTTTAGGACTTCGCTCCAGAAATCCCCAGATATCACATGAACTATGATAGCTAGGAACAAACGGAAAAGTAATGGAAAGCTCTTGAAAAATTCAATCGGCAGGGTGTCCTCAGATTTTAGCTCAGGTCAATAGTTTAGGCTCCAGAGGTCATCAAATGTCAAAAATGTTATTTTTTTTGGCAAAACTGTTTTTCACAAATAACTTTGTACCTAATAAAGATAAATCATTACGTTTGACGCCATCATGTTTGTCTCGTCAAGGCACTTTGAATCATGTTAATGTTGACTAGGTTAGGTCAACTGATAAATTTGATCACAGGTCATGGTCAAGTGGTGACCCAATTATATCATGTTGCATATTGGGGGACGTGTCTCGACGAGACAAACACATTCGTACCGTTTTCACTCCTCTATCGTCATTATGTCGATAGTTATTGACAAAACAGTGTTGGCGGTCACGAAATTGACCTGACCTTAGGTCACCGATATAAAAAAAAAATCCGAGATAAACAAATTGTAGGTATCTATCATCTTATCAAATCCTGCAAGATTGAAACCGATCGGCCGAAAACTGTGGCTGCGGTACTACCGCAAACGTTTTGGAGGTGGGGTCATCACCTGACCTGGTCTGGTGACCTGAACCGAGATGATCCGAGATCAATAATTTGACATAATGCGGGTAGTTCATTTCCGAACAGGTATGCAAAAAACGGCGGCTTGCAGCGCCGCCATTTTTGCGCTGTCTGCGAAAAACCGGATGGGTGGGTGGATTTCGCCCCCCCCCCCCCCCTCCCCGTCCAGGGCGCGTGTTAAAGCTAACTTTCCTCAGTAAAAGTTGATGATATTTTCTTCTATATCAGGACATGTGTCAATCTTGCGCCGATTTCAGGCGGTTTGGGGGGGGAGCAATTGCCCATTTTGCCCAACCCTAGATCCGCCACTGGATCTTTGTATTTTTCAAAAGATGCGGGAGTCTGGGGAAAATTGGGCAAATTTGGCCATTTCCTGTGGATTTATATGCATTTTCATGTTTCCCCAATTCTTATAATTGGGAAGTCACAAAATAGACTTCACCTTAGGTCACCGATATAAAAATCATCCGAAATAGCAGAATTGTAGGTGTTTGTAACCTGCTTAAATCCTGTGAGTATTCAACTGATCGGTCAAACAATGTGCTACGGCGGCACGACCTCACATTTTTTGGACGTGGGATCACTAGACTTGACTTAGTGACGTGACCTGAGGAGACCCGAGGTAAACAAATTAACAGGATTTTGGCAATTGATAGGCAAGCAGTTGTATACAAAATGGCGGCGCGAAATGGCGTCGTTTTCCGCTATTTCCAAAACAAATCTAAGGGGGATGGCATCTGCCCCCACTGGCGGATCCAGGGGCGGACATCAGGGGCAACCCCCCCCCCCCCCCCACACACAAGAATCTGGGGATGGGGGCATGCAATACAAGTATCCCCCCCCTCCTGCGCGTTCCCTGCACTGATCGTGAAAAACAATGATCTTAGGAGAAAACTTCATGAAAATGGAAGTTTTTTTCTTTTCTCAAGTGATTGAATTTGAAGTTTGTATATATCCCTTGCTTTCAATGATAGACAAAACAGCACATCTGATGCAATTCATGCAGCCCCGGTGACACGGGCCCCGCTGAGAGGGGGGAGGGGGAAGAATTTGCCCCCTCCCGTATTTTCTCAATAACTTTAAACCTGTGTATCAACGTGAAACTTGCAGGACCTTATACTGCACCAATTATAAGTCTTCTCACTAAATTTCAATTAAATTTATGTAGTATTTTGGGAGATAATAACGTTTTAATGACGTCATGTCATGCCATTTTTGGTGGAAAAACAATAAATGTTGGGAAAATCGTAAAAATAGAGTTTCAAAGGAAATTGCAAATACAAAACGTCAAAAGAAAGGAAATTACATTTTCTTTCAAATGTCTGTCTCAGATTTGTGATTTTTTTAACCCCCATTTTTCGTATCGGAAAAATGTCCACAAAATCAATTTTTGTGAATTCGAAAAGTGAATTTCTTAAGCTCGAATACCAAAATCAAGTGACTGGCCCAAATCCGCGGAGGAAAAAAATGGGATACCTTTTGCCACAAAAATGTGCCTCCAAAAATGGGGATACCTTTTTGCCCCCTCAGTGGTTTTCCCTTAAAATAAGCCCTGGCTAAATTTCTTTGTGGACGAGTATAACGTTGACATCTTAGCACTCTCTGAAACAAAACTAGATGAAACAATACATTATAGCTTATATAACTTGCCAAATTTCCATGCACCTTTTACAAAACACCGTTCTCGTCATGGGGGAGGTGTGGCAATTTACACACGCAATCACATTTCAACACGCAGATTACACGAACTGGAATGCCCCGGGGAAGAATGGATTTGGACAAAGACTAAAATAAACGACGAGACTATTTTAACTTGTTCCCTTTACTTCCCACCAAATTTAACCCACGACAGACTAGAGATCTTCATCGACAATTTCACTGACAGCATAATGTTAGCACAGCGTTTTTCACCTACCACAATAATCATACTAGGGGACTTTAATACCGGAAACATATATCTTTCTAGCAACCTACCACATAGCGGGGTCACACCTTTCGACATTAGACTAAAAGACACAATAGAAACCCTCAACCTAACACAACTAATCAGGACACCCACACGACAGACAGACACATCTTCGAACTTACGTGACTTAGTTATAACTAACAATCCCCAAGTGATGACTGCATCAGGCGTCCTCCCTTCCTTCTCGAATATTGATCACTTACCTGTTTTTGCAAAACTCGACATAGAAATACAGCCTCCTTTTAAACCCCAAGAAAGACACATTTGGGACTACGACCGCACAGACATAAACAGACTAACCCAAACACTGATTCACACTGACTGGAATTTTATTTTCGACAACGACATACACGACGCTACTGAGCAATTTACCCAGACGATTTTAACGGCAGCGGCGGACGCTATTCCTATAAAAATTATTAAAGCACGGCAGCATAACAAAATCTGGATGACAACTGAATTGAAAAAGAACATGCGTAAGCGCGATAGACTATTCCGATTTGCAAGACAAAGTCAAACAACACACGACTGGCTCAAGTGGCGAATCCAAAGGAATAGAACAACAGCGCTAAACAGACGACTTAAGGATGAACACTTGCAAAAACACATCAGCAAATTACTAGAACACAAACACGACCCCTATAAATACCACAAAACTCTAAAAACGCTCATAGGACGAACAAAACATGACGTAATACCACCACTGGAAAATGCTGACCACGAAATTGTAACTGACAACACACAAAAAGCAAACCTCATAAATGACTACTTTGTTTCTCAGACTAGAATCGACACAGCCGGACTGACGCTACCCACTACATACGAACATAACGGGGAGGCGATACCCGCTTTGGAACAAATACAGGTCACAGAAACTCAAGTCCTTAACATTTCAAATTCTCTTGACGTTAACAAGTCAACTGGTCCCGACAAAATTCCAACAAAAATCGTAAAAATGATAGCCATATTAATCGTAAGTCCCTTAACTTCACTCTTTAATAAATCTCTCAGCTCAGGAATATTTCCAAACGTATGGAAAGAAGCGCTGGTAACACCTATCTTTAAGAAAAATGGTTCTCCGTCCGACCTGAAGCAATACCGTCCCATCAGTCTCCTTCCCTGCCTCTCCAAAGTCCTTGAAAAATTGGTATTCTCTTCAATTTACTCGCACCTTACCAATCACAATCTTCTATTGCACAAACAGAGCGGGTATCGCCCCCATCACAGTACTGAAATTCAGCTAACGTACCTAACGCACAACATATATAAGCATTTAGACGAAGGACGTGACGTGACAGCAATCTTCCTAGACATTTCAAAATATTTCGACAAAATTTGGCATGAAGGACTTCTTTACAAATGCAAAAACGAATTTTCCATATCAGGTGTTCGAGTCTCAGTGTCACTCCGCTGTGCACACGACGACGTCTCAGAGAGGACTGTATTTGTAACGGTAATGGCGGACGTGTGCGACACTGGCGCCATCTCTACACTGGTGTCGGCGGTACTAAACATAGTACCGCCACCACCCGCACACCCCCTCACCAGTCGGTGACCGATGGCTAGCATCGAACACCGGCTGTACAATCAGGCCTCGGCATATATGTACAACGATTTCAGGCCATCAACCCCCACCCCCCACCAGCGACAGCCAGCCGGCACGTTTCGATCAGGCGATCGGGCGGTCGCCGCTGGCGCTGAGACCGGCGCGGCGGCGGCGGCGGTGACGACGGCGACGTCTGCGCGCACGGCTCGGGCGCGGGTGGCTGGTCGTCGGCAGGCGTGTCAGCGGTGCGAGGCGAGGGCTCGCTGGCGTCCGGCGCAGCGTGACCGTATCGCCGGCGCAGGAACCGCCGGTTTCGGGTAAGCACGCGGCCGCTCGGCATTCTCACATAATACCGGCGGTGTGGGCCCACCTCCGCTATTACGCCAAAACGGTCCCACCGTTTGGTGGCGTGGTCCTGGATAACGACCTGGTTGCCGACCGTCAGGCCGCGGAGATCGGTGGCGCGCCGGTCGTAGCGCTGCCGGGCCTCGTCTTGGCGGTCGGCGGCCACCGCGTCGGCATCGTCGGCGGCGCGCTGCCAGCAGGGCGCGAACGAGCGCCGGTGAGCCGGGATCATGTCCCGCACCGGCTGGCCGAGCACGATCTGTGCAGGTGATCGGCCGTCCGGGCCTGGCGTGTTCCGGTACTGCAGAGTGCCACGGACCCAGGCGTCGTGGTCCATCGTAGCGTCCCGTTCATTCCACACGCGGCGGATCAGTTTGGCCGCGTACTTCACGCCTGCCTCGGCGCGCCCGTTCGACTGCGGGTAGTGCGGCGACGAGGTTCTGTGTTGCACGCCCCACTCCTTGAGGAACACAGCGAGAGCGCGCGACGTGAACTGTGGCCCGCCGTCGGACCATAGCACCTCGGGGACACCAGCGATGCAAAAGATGCCCCGCAGCTCTCTCACGAGCAGGGCAGCGGTTGCGGTCTGACCAAGGGGGCGGACGAATTGCCACCCCGAGAATGGGTCGACCGCTAGCAAGTAGTGCCGGCCGGCGTGCTCGAAAAAATCGGCACACAGGTGCTGGAACGGCCGGTCCGGTGCCTCACGGGTCCGGTACGTCTCCTGCGGGTGGGACGGCAGCTCGCGTTGGCATGGCTGGCAGCTCTTCGTGACGTTGTCCACATCGTTACTTAGCCCCGGCCAGTACACGATCCGGCGGGCACGGCTCGTCGTTTTTTCGCGCCCCTGGTGGCTGGCGTGCAGCTCGGCGAGCACGGCCGCGCGCATCGGGCGGGGAATGACGAGCCGGCAGCCGCACACGACCAGTCCGTCCTCGACGGCGAGACGGTCGTGGACCGGCCAGTAGGGCCGCATGAGCGACGGCAGGTCGGACTTCTGGGACGGGAAGCCGTCCATCACGGTCTGTAGGAGCAGTCGGGCCTCCTCGTCTCGGTCCGCTGCTCGCCGTACCTCGTCCAGCCGGAGGTCGGTGCAGAGCTCGGCTGCCTCGCTGAGAACGACGGCGGAGACGGTGGCTGCTGACCTGTCCTCGGCCAGCTCGTCCTCTGCGGTGGGCGGGTCCACCGGAGACCGGGAGAGGGCGTCCGCCGCCTGGTGCTCCGTCCCGCGCTGCCATCTGGCGGTGAAGTTCATCATGGACAGTTTCTGGCGGAGGCGCTGGAGGCGCGGGTTTTCAATTTCATCGAGGTTCTTTGAGTTTAGGATCGGCACGAGAGGGCGATGGTCGGTCAGAACGTCGAACTCTGGGAGCCCGCTGAGAAAGAGGCGGCACTTGTGGCACGCCCAGGCCACTGCCAGCAGCTCCAGCTCGATGGTGGCGTAGCGGCTCTCCGCGTCCGTCAGGAACCGAGAGCCGGCCTGGACCACACGCCAGGTGCCGTCCGGCTGTTTTTGCTGGAGGAGGAACCCGAGCCCCTTCAGACGGCTCGCGTCGGTCGACAGCAGGGTAGGGCGTGTCTGGTCGAAGAAGGCCAGCGTGCGAACGGAGCCCAGTGCTGCCCGCGCCTTCTCGAACGCCGCCTGGTGGCCGCTGTCCCAGACGAAGCTTCGTTTCGCGCTCAGTAGGTGGCGCAGCGGTTCCAGATGTGCGGCAGTGTCCTCCGAGAAGGGAGCCACCTGGTTCGCGAGGCCGAAGAAGCTGCGCAGCTCCGTCAGCGAACTCGGCGCCGGGAACGCAGCGATGGCCTTCGTCAGTGCCGGGTCTGGTGTGTACCCGCTGTCGGCCACGATGAAGCCGGCGAACTTGACGCTCTGCCTCTGGTGCTGAGTTTTCGCCGGGTTCAGCGCCACCCCGCGGTCCCGGCACCGGGTCAGGAACTCGCGAACTCGGGCGGCGTGCTCTTCCTTCGTCTTGCTGTAGACGATGACGTCATCAACGACACGCTGGACGCCGTCCATGTCGATGAAGCACTCGTCCATCCGTCTGTTGTAGTGTTCGCTGATGGATGATATGCCGTACGGCGCGCGGAGGTACTGATATCTCCCGAAGGGCGTGATGAACGTCGTCAGGTGGCGTGACGACTCGGTCAGAGGACACTGGTGATATCCCTTGGCCGCGTCGAAGACACTGAACCACCGGGCCTCAGACGCCACGATCGATGCAACGCACTCAGCTGGCGTGCTGGACTGGTACAGCTCCCTTTTCACGGACTGGTTGAGCTTGGTGAGGTCCACGCACAGACGGATGCCTCCGTCTTTCTTCGGTGCCACAACGATGGGCGCGCACCAGTCAGTCGGCACTGTCACCGGAGCGATGATGCCGTCCCGCTCCAGTCTGTTGAGCTCCTCTCGGAGCGTCTCTCGCATAGACAGCGGGATTCGGCGAGGTGCGTGCACCGCGAATGGGGTAGCGTTCCTCTGAAGGTGGATCCGGAACTCCTCGCCCGGCATAGCCCTGACGACACCATCCAGTACATCGGCGAATTCGTGTAGCGGATTCTCAGCAGACGCAGCTTGTCCCGTAGCGGTCGGCGGCGCTGTAGTCGGATCGACCGAAGTAGGTGGCAGCACGCTCGCTGCCGGCCCGGCCCGCGGCGGCGCCGGCGGCGGCGACGGTGACGGCCGGCGGTGGCCGTGAGCGGCGGCGGCGGCCGGCGGCGGCGGCGCCGCTGTCCCACCGCGGCCGGGCTCGGCGGCTGACAGCGGCGCGGTCGATGTGGCGACGGTGGCGATCTGCTGCGGGTAGGTTGCCGGCACAAGGCGTAGGGACCGAGCGGTCCTCCAGGAGAGTAGCAGGCGGGGCACGCCTGGAATAATGTGTACCGTGTCGCGCACGGTCACATCACCCAGGCTTATGCGCACTGGCAGGCTGCCACGAGACCGGACCGTGTGCCCGTCGACGGCGCGAGGGTTGGTTGTCGGCGGCCGGAGGTTGTTGTTAAGTTCGTCGATTTTGGGCGCGAAATCCAGGCCTGCCACCGATACGTCAGCTCCGGTGTCAGGGAGAGCGTCCATCTCCGCCGTCTGTCGACCTGTGACGGTCACGCGGACGGTCGGTGCCGACCCGCCCGCGGTCGTCGCGGTCGTGGCCATGGTGATGGCGGATGCCGACGACTCGTACGGGCGTCGGGCGCTGCGGCACATCCGTGACAGGTGGCCCAGTCGTCCACAGTTATAACATGGGCGGTTGGCCGCCGGGAATCGGGCTGAACGGCTGTGCCGCTCACCGCAGTTACGGCAGGCCGCCGGAGCGTCGTCCCTCTCCGGTTCGGCGACCTCTGATCCCAGCCGGCGCCGGGGAGGGGTGGGACTCCGAGACTGAAATCGGACACCGCGGCTCCCCTGGCGTCGGCGGTTCTGGGCGGGGGCGTCGCCGCGGAGACGCGGCGTGCTGCAGGCGGACACGGCGTCCGCGTCGCTGCCCGTGATGGTCGTGACGTCACGAGCGGCGGCCTCTTCTGACCGGCAGATTTGCGTGGCCTGTTGCAGCGACAGCAACGGCACCGCGCACAAGCGTTTGATGGTGGCTGGGTCACGCAGACCGACCACCATCCGATCACGGATTAGAGAATCCCTGCAGTGGTCACAGAAACCGCAGTCCCTGCTTAAGTCGCGCAGACGCGTGGCGAAGTCATCAAATGACTCGCCGTTGAGCTGCGCGCACATGTTAAATGTCCTCCGCTCTATCACCTCGTTCACCTGGCCGCGTGCGTAGCGCTCGAGGTGCGCCAGGACGGCGGACAGGTCGTTGCGTTGGGCCGCTGGCGCGTCGGAATTTGCCACGACAGTCAGGGCCTCGTCCGACAGGCAGGTGCGGAGGATTGCCATCTGCAGGGCCGGAGGCTTGCTCGACAGCCCTGCCAGCATGGCGTAATCATCCCACCGCTGGCGCCACAGCCGGTAAGAGGCGCCGCGGTCGCTGGTCAGCTCCAGTCGGTGGGGTTTGGCGTCCCTCGCCATCGACGGAGAGACGGCACTGTGGACGGCACTGTGGGCCGCTGATTGCGTCACTGGTTGGTCCTCGTCGTCACTCGGCATCGGTATAGTTACTGAGGCGGGGTCGCTCCCCTCGGACCCTGCCGGCTGCGCCATGTTCGAGTCTCAGTGTCACTCCGCTGTGCACACGACGACGTCTCAGAGAGGACTGTATTTGTAACGGTAATGGCGGACGTGTGCGACACTGGCGCCATCTCTACACTGGTGTCGGCGGTACTAAACATAGTACCGCCACCACCCGCACATCAGGAACTCTTCTTTCTTGGCTAAGATCGTATTTAATTAACAGACGGCAAAAAGTAGGAATAGGAGACAATATTTCTTCGACAAAGACCACTGGCTCTGGTTGTCCACAGGGATCGGTTCTTGGACCACTTCTCGCTTTAATGTACTTAAACGGACTAACAAACAAAGTGACAAACGACGTTCTTTTGTATGCTGACGACACCTCTCTGTACGCTTCCCACACTAGACAAAACGACGACGCAGTACGACACTCTATACAACGTGACCTAAACGCAATTTTTGACTACGGTGTCCAGTGGGCAATTACTTTTAACCCATACAAAACTATTCAACAATTTTTTACTCGCAAAATAGACAATGCCCCTCCCACCCTTTCTTTTGGTGGACAACTTATACCCGTTACAGACAATCACAAACATCTTGGACTAACTATGTCAAAAGATCTCCGGTTTCATGTTCACATCAACGACATATTAAGAAAAATGAATACGGTTCTAAGTCCAATCTATCCACTAGCGAAATTCTTAACACGTTCAACACTTAGTAGCATGTACACCACTTATATACGGCCCTACCACGACTATTGTCACGTAGTTTTTGACGGACACATAACGACACACGACGAACTTAGACTGGAAAGACTTCAAAATATAATCGCAAGACTGACAACAGGCGTTCCTTTTTAGAACTCCGACCAATAAACTCCGACTAGACATAGGCTGGGAAACGTTAAAACTCGACGAGAAAAGCACAGATTAGTTTTCTATCATAAATTAACCCACTTCCCGGACAGACAACCAGACTACATACAATCCATTCTTCCCCAGACTCGCATAAGAGCCACAAGAAGAAACCTCAGGAACGCTAACACTCACACTCTGCCAGCAAACAACACAACATCCTTTCAAAGGTCTTTTGTTCCCAAAACTACCAGAAAATGGAACCTTCTCCCACCCTCTATTCGAGAGCAAATTAACACATCCATCTTTAAACAAAAAGTCGCCGAACTGTTGGGCTGCCCCTCTCCCCCTCCCTATTTTTCATTCGGCAGAAAATTTGGTAACCGTCTCCACACGCAAATTAGAACAGGAACACTTTCTCTAAATGCACATCTGTATCAGTACCAACAATCTGAATCATCTTCCTGTCCTTGTGGCTTCCGAACAGAACACATCAAACATTTTATACTTGATTGTCCACTATATCAAACACTGAGAAACATTCTGTTTAGCAGAATAACTGAAACGCTCCATAACGATCTTACTCAGTTATCTTCAGCACACATCCTTGATTTACTTGTTAACGGCTCATCACTTAACGCTGTGGACGGCTGGCGCGTGGCCGAGTGCTTCCAGGACTACATTAAAGGGGCCTTGGCATCGCGACGTGCGGCGGCGGCGGCGGGCGGCGGTGTTGCGGCGCCACAGTGAAAAACGACACCGGCGCAATATAGTACCGAGGCGGCAGATAGGGTTGTTTTGATTGTATTTATGTATTGCCATTATGAGTTACAGGTTGTTTTTGTTTTTGATTTGTTCCTATTTATTATCATTATCATTACGAGTGTAGGAGAGGCGCCTTGTCACAAGCCGACAGAGCTTTTGCGCCAATCCTGAAAATTGCATGTTATCGCCCTTTTATAATACTGAATAAAATGTATTCAACAACAACATGACAGGACAGCGACGGCATGGCACCAGCTGCGGAGAGGGCCAGCCTTGTACTCCGCCGGTGCCTTATGTCGCACACATCAACGTCAGGAGGGCCGCTTACTACTATCAAAATACACGCACAGGCTCATTAGCACAGAGCAGATTCTCAGCGCACCTGAGTCAATGTCCGGCTCAACGGCGAAGACGGAGCCAACACTACGCCACCGAGCACATGATCAGTGACATGCTAATAAATTGAAGACGCAGTCGTCAACAACGCAGTCGACAGACCTGATCCTGATGACTGCCGTAGCTGTTCCGCTAATGTGTGGATGAAGTACTTCACTGATGAGCCAAAGCAGTGACTGATGAACATAAATGTGTGGACCCGTGGACTGGCGGGTGGACTTCACCGACTTACGGCGAAGAACATCACCATAGCAGGTACTGAGTGTGGTTTGTATGGAGCATAGGCATAAATTCCCCTCAGTGGACACACATCGCGCTATAATTGTATACAGACGTGGCAGGTGTACGAAGAGCATTAAGTCATGGGCGGTCGCGGAGGCAACTTGGAAACAATGTAGACCAAGTGGCACCAGCATAGCTCAGCCCAGAGCAGCTCACAATACATCAAAGGATGTGGAATAAACCAGTAATCAGGCAGATGAACGAAGTATCAGCAGAAACAGGAGATGACAGAAGATGTGTTGTACTGTTGCCGAACCATACTGAAAACTAAACAGCGCAGTGTCAGTCCCCTGATCGGTAACGCCACGCAGTGCAGCGTATCAGTCACTTTTGTCATGATGCGAGATCTTTCGGTCTGGGGCATCGCCTGACGACTGCACCCGAACACCGACAAATAACATCAATAACAACAAAAGCGCAACAAGATGATGGCTGCTCGCCAGGTCGGAAGCGCCGGACGCTCACCAGATGTTTGCCGAGCGCAGAGTCACATCATCATAGACCTAAGGCGGAAACATGAACCCCATTGTCGGGGGGAATAAAACGCCTTTGCGCTTTGCCCAAATCCACTTAAATGAATATGAATGAGTTTGCGCAGCTCGCTGCCGTCCACTCCGGTGTCGGAAGGCAGTGAGCGTCGCTGGACACAGAGCGACAGGCCTCCAGCCGTAACAGCTAACACATAACCACACCGCGCAGCGTCCGTCTGACAGTGAGCTGCCCCACCCCTCTTCCGTGACCCCACTCCGCCGCGGAACTGTCTCCGGCCGGACAGGGCTCACTGGTCCGCCCGCCACCGACCGCCCTCCGCTGACCCCGGGTGTCGAGTTCCCCACGGCTCTGTCAGAGTTCTCCCTCATCGCGCCGCCAGCCTGCCACCGCCACCGCACGCCGGTCCAGCCGGTGCAGTCACGACGGGCGCCACTTAGATGCCCGAGGTGAGCTCGTCCGAGGTGACCGGCTCGTCCTGCAGAGAGGACACGCCCGAGGTGGATACCGGCTCGTCGGAGGTAGAAGGCGTGGGCGACGCACGGCTGCTACAGAAACTGACTGAGATGTTGACTGGGTGGACGACCGGGTGTGACTCGGCGGTGAGCAGCTCCGCTTGGCTGCCCAGCGCCTCCACATGGACCGTCATCGGCAGGTAGATCGAGCCTCCGCTGTGTAACGCGAACACAGACACCTGCTGACTGCGGGTCGCCGCCGCTGCCGCCAGCGTCGCGGGACCAGGCTTCTGGTCGACGGAAGGCGGCGGCGGCCCGCAGCACCGCTTCGGGCCCGCCCCGTCACCCATGTCGTCAGAGAAGCGCTTCTTCAGACTGGTCTTGAACTTGTACATGAAGGCGGCGCTCTCCTCCGAGCTGTGAGAGCTGCTTCTCGGAAGGTGCGCCCGCTTCGCCTCGCTCGATTGCTGTGGACCAGGCGCGGTGCGTCAACTCATATACGGCCATTGTGCGGATCTACACGCTTGGGTTAACATAAGCTATCTGAACAGTGAACTATCACAACTTGATTATTGCAAGGAAATTAAATTTGTGAATGCGATACTATTTCGGTTTTGAATACATGACTTATTGTGTACGGTGCGTATTGCCCTTACGTTGGCATGTTCATAAAATCTAACAATCTTCATAATAAAATGAATCAGAATCTTCTCAAATCAGCAAGTATCAAGTTTTTCGCCGGACCAGCGTTTGCTGTCGTCTGGAATCCTCTGTGAATTAGTCGATATCAGTGGCTCCGTCCGGTGGCCGGCTCTGCGTCTGCGGTTGCGTCGCCCGGGGCCCCACAACACCTGCTGGTGGCAAAGCGGCCCGGCGGACGCCGGCGGCTCGCTGTCGCCAGCAGTGGCACCACTCACGTGCATCATCTTGTAGAGGCGCTTCTGGTCGTACTGCGGCGGCTCCGAGTCCGGGTAGCGCGAGGTAGCGCCCGGGTCGGCCGGGTTCACCGACGGGTCCAGCGGCTGCGCAAACACCGGCACCAGGTCTGCAAACGACACGTAACCACACGGCCAGTTGACCTGTTCCGACAATGTCCGACACAACACACCATGTTGGGGGAGTTGTGCAGTAGACCACGTCGTCATTTGCCGCATTCAGATTTCAGATCTGGCGAAGTTATTTTTGTTATGTCTTGGTATGTTCTTAACATGATGCAAAAATAATTTCCAAAACAAAATCGAAAAATTATCCTACCGGGTTTTGTGATTTGTAAACCATTGCAAACGCCATTTCGGCGTTGAAGTCTCCTGTTATAAAAGTATTGGTGTTATCGTCCGGTAAAACGCTTCTGATATTGTTATTGTTCTTCGTCATTTTACGAATCGGAAAATACTTAAATCGGGTGACTTAAAGAGTACATTTAAGTTCTTTTAGAGTTCCTAAAAGTGTAGGCAAGGTTATTTGGCAGTCATACGGGCTTAAGTGGTGGGTTTTGGTGGCACTTCTTTGCACTTAGGCTAAAGCGCCTATCTACCTAATTAAGGATATTTTATCATAGTAACTGGCGGAAATTGAACACAATATTAAATTGGAACGCGATAGTTTGAGTTTGACGCGATATGCTTATTTACATGACATACATACAGACAACAGTTGTTGGTGCTGTTCAAGACCGATGATTGAATGAATAAACTTGGTGATTTCCGGCGGGACATTACAGTGTTGCGAACAATTGTAGAATTTTTCACATGCGGCTGTCTTTTCCCTGCAAACTCCATTCAATGTAGAACATAATAATACAGCAAGGCGCATCCGATATACATACCAAGCTCTGAGCAGGACGCTATTATTGGTCAAAAGAAGCCTGCTGGATGGAAGGACCGTCAGTAGGACAAAATGTAATAAATGACAACTTACGATAAGTTAAGCTGCATTCTTCATTTGTATTTCAAACTGTTCATCTTTCATGCCAAGCATAAAGAACGGATCATTTGTACCCTTGTTAGACGGTGTGACTCGTTAGACTGTAAGACGATGTTTCTCCCTGTTAACCCTCGCCCTACGGGAGTTTTTTCACCTTCGCCCTACGGGGGGCCTGACAGCCTCCCCCTGTTAACTTCCAAACCAAGCAACTTAGATAAATGCAGTAAGAACCATCATGTTTCCTGTCATGAGAAGAATAGAACAGTATGCGATTTTGAGGTTTCAGGTCAACGGGTTACCTTCGAGGTTAAGTGAATGACCTCGGATTTACTACGTACAAAACAGCGATTTTGCAATTCAGAAAAACTAAAAATTATAAATGAATAAATGTAAATAAAAAGGCATGTTTCTGGACCAGTTTTGGCTCAGAAATACAGAAAAGGTAATTATTTGTTCGTATCTTGTCAAAAAAAAATGTTACAAAAAGTTATTAAAAAAATGACGTCATCAGTTCCTTACACTTAGGGAGCCATCACTCAGTCAAAAATAAAGATATTGCTTTGAAATTTGGTATGGGTATTTTCCATGCTCAGTTCACTCACATGTATTCCGTTTTTTTTTGTAACATAATTGCAAATTTCGGTTTTGTGGGGGGTTTTCCCAAAAAATCAGATTTTTTTTTCAATTTTAGGAGTCAAACCCCCAAAATTGTGAAAATCCGAGATTTCCATTTTAAAGATAATTTTGAAGATATTTTAAAGAAAATCCCCACAATGCCATTTTGTATCTTTGGTGAATTTCGCTTGCAATTTCCTTCAAAACTCGTTTTTCTACCATTTTTCAAATATTTATCGTTTTTCCACCAACATGACGTCATCAAAACATGATTGTTTCCCAAACTACTCAACTAATTTCCATTAAATTTTACAGCTTACGTATAATTGTTGTAAACTCAGCTACCAAAAATTCCAGCAAGATGCGCCGCATGTTTAAAAAGTTATTCAAGGAAAACCTCAGGGGGGGGCTGTCAGGTCCCCCCCCCCCGTAGGGCGAGGGTTAAGACTATATGCATCCTTGTACGAGGCGAGTACCCCTCGCAAGACCCCGTGTACCATTAATAATTTATGAGAGTGTAAGACTGACCCTTGATAGATGTTATGTGCTGACTGTAGGACGGTATGTATCCTTATACAAATGTATGCACGCTTATACGGCCATATGCATCTTTGTAAGACAATGTCTCGCTGGTAAAAAGAGTATGACCTGCTCGTAAGACCGTTGATCTACCCTTGTAAAACCGTACGCCCTGCTCTTAGGATCGTATATCCCGCTTGTCAGCCGTTGTGTCACACGCGTAAGACCTTGTGGCTGCGGGCCGGAAGCTTGTAGCTCGGGCCGGAAGCCTGACGCCGAGCCCGAGATGGAGACTGAGCCGTGCCTCTGGCCGCCGCCGGCGCCGGCGCCGTCGCTGGAAGAGCCGGTCGCGTTGCTCGTGTTGCCGATGTAGCCGCTGCTGCTGCGCGTGTAGCCGCTGGCGCTGCCGATGTAGCCGCTGCTGCTGCGCGTGTAGCCGCTAGTGCTGCTGGTGTTGGACGATAGGTGGTGCGGCCTCGGAGGAAAGCCACCTGCAGGCCATCAGTGGTGTTATTCCAGTACCTCTGGCATCACTGGCGTACAATCCAACGTGCTAAGCTGTTATGCAGGAATATATTGTTATGGTGCAATGGTTGTGCTACAATGTGGCCTGATGGCCTTTTCGTCAGCTACTTAGCGAATTAGCTGAACATGCAGTTTAAAATGTGTTCAATTAAACATAATATAGGGATATCCTAGCCATTCTTTTTTGTAAAACTGATTCAAGCTTCTTTACAAGGAAACATCAAACGCATCTCGCTTTTGTTTATCTGCGTTACATGAGGATTTAGTCACCGTTGAAAGAAGCGCTATGAATGAAGAGGGGGGAGCAGTGGCTACCTTTGAGGACCAGCTCGACATGCTCGTGCAGGTGGTTCATCAGCCGGGAGCAGATGGGGTCGCCGGGGATGAAGCCCTCGTGTTCCACCATCCACTGCATGGCCTCCCGGAGGCACTCCCGATAGCCCTCTTCATAGCGGCTGGGGACGGCCGCCGCCGCCGGGCTGCTGCTGCTGCTGCTGTTGCTGTCGCCCTCTGAGCCGCCACCACCGGCGTCTGCGAGAAGAGAGAGAGAGGGGGACACAATGACTAGCCATCCATTCACAGCGCGCCGCGCGCCGCCGCGTCGCACACCACAGAGGGGTCAGCGCCGTGGGACGACACCGACTCAGGGTACAGCCAGGGACGGCGGGCACATCTCAGGATAGAAAAGACAGCGGTGTTCGTGATGGCCGACGTCAGATGACGTCAGCTGGCTCAGGTCAGATGACGTCAGCTGGCTCAAGTCTAGGTACCGATTCCTGTGATATGACCTGACAGGGCTCCACTGCTCTCACATATAGGGTATGGTAGGGGGGGGGGGGGGGGGTCTTACCTCCCCGGTGCAACAACGAATCAGAGGAGCACACCAAAAGCAACGTGTTAAAAACAACCAACGTTAAATTTAAACTTATATGTAGGTAGCTGCGTGGATAGCTTAGATATGCATAACAACTGTGTGCGTTG
Source organism: Chirona hameri (assembly GCA_036785665.1). NCBI lineage: Eukaryota > Metazoa > Arthropoda > Thecostraca > Balanomorpha > Balanidae > Chirona > Chirona hameri. The sequence continues at coordinate 78,314 of JAXIVJ010002157.1, read as the reverse complement.
GGTCACTGGCAAATCATGAGGTCATTTGAGGAACGAATGTGCATAGAAAACATAAATGAAATGACCAAATAAGCTTGAAAGAACTTTTCCTAATCAATTTATATTCGAATGTCATCAGAATGCAGTGACACCACTGGCGCACGTGCTCTCTCCGCGAGAGGCGCGTGCCTTGAGAGTGGGAAGAGCACTCTACCACTGCCGGCACGTGAGCAGCTGCACGTGCCGTATGACGTCAGCAGATCGATCGCAAGCTCAGAGCGGCGGATCTTCAATCTGGCGCTGGCTGCAACAGCTCGGCGCCGACCCGCCTCCGTCACAAAATCCGTCACCATTCTGTCACCGTTCCGTCACCGTTCCGTCACTGTTCCGTCACCGTTCCGTCACCGTTCCGTCACCGTTCCGTCACCGTTCCGTCACCGTTCCGTCACCGTTCCGTCACCGTTCCGTTACCGTTCCGTTACCGTTCCGCTACCGTTCCGTTACCGTTCCGTTACCGTTCCGTTACCGTTCCGTTACCGTTCCGTTACCGTTCCGTTACCGTTCCGTTACCGTTCCGTTACCGTTCCGTTACCGTTCCGTTACCGTTCCGTTACCGTTCCGTTACTGCTTCGTCTCGTCACGTTTTAGTTCCGATACTGTTACCATGACGTCAACGTTTTGTTGTTATTAGGATTATATCTTCTTCCCTTGATCCCATTTGTGTATGAGTATACAAATTTGGGACAACTTCAGATTGCAAGGTCCAAATAACACATTGAAAATAATGTGTGTGAAATTGGCTTAATTCTGGTGATGCAGTGGATCCCTCTCCAGCTATTGAACCAGTTACTATAAATGCATTCATTTTTGAAATAATCATATTAAACCACGGCTGAGTAAACTAGCCAAAATTTCGATATATGTTCAACAAAATTCCTCAATATGTTTTGCATTTGTTAATTATTCATCTTTCACCTGTTAATAAAAAATACATTCACCCGCGCCAACCGCATTCAAACTCACATAAATAACAGATACATTTTTATTTTTGCCTAGAACTATCCGATGATGACCTCGAGGCAAAATAAAATATTGATATACAGCTGATCACAGGCCACAGCTAAACGTAATATCTGTGACACAGCTGACTATAGCTGAACGTTACATCTGTGACACAAGTGACCACGGCTAAACGTTACATCTGTGACCCAGCTGACCAAAGCTGAACGTGACATCTGTGACACAGCAGACCACAGCTGAACGTTACATCTGTGACACAGCTGACCACAGCTGAACGTTACATCTGTGACACAGCTAACTATAGCTGAACGTTACATCTGTGACACAGCTGACCAAAGCTGAACGTTACATCTGTGACACAGCTGACCACAGCTGAACGTTACGCCTGTGACACAGCTGACTATAGCTGAACGTTACATCTGTGACACAGCTGACCAAAGCTGAACGTTACATCTGTGACACAGCTGACCACAGATGAACGTTACATCTGTGACACAGCTGACTACAGCTGAACGTTCGATCAGTGATACAGCTGACCACAGCTGAACGTTACATCTGTGACACAGCTGACTATAGCTGAACATGATATCTGTGACACAGCTGACCACAGCTAAACGTTACATCTGTGACACAGCTGACCACAGCTGAACGTTACATATGTGACACAGCTGACCACAGCTGAACGTTACGCATGTGCTTCATCTGGGGTGGTCTGGGGCGCTGTTACCGACTACGCGTCAATCAAACACAGACGAAAAGAGCAGACAGGGACAGAAAGCAGAGAACTACAATACCGAGACACATTATTTAAAGACATCAACCACCGTGCCGGAGATCGGCTCAGACGGAGACAGGCTGCGGCAAGATCCGGGTACTGGCATCCCTTCACTTCAGCCGCCCCCCCCCACACACACACACATACACACACACACACACACACACACACACACACACACACACACACACACACACACACACACACACACACACACACACACACACACACACACACACACACACACACACACACACACACACACACACACACACACACACACACACACACACACACACACACACACACACACACACACACACACACACACACACACACACACACACACACACACACACACACACACACACACACACACACACACACACACACACACACACACACACACACACACACACACACACACACACACACACACACACACACACACACACACACACACACACACACACACACACACACACACACACACACACACACACACACACACACACACACACACACACACACACACACACACACACACACACACACACACACACACACACACACACACACACACACACACACACACACACACACACACACACACACACACACACACACACACACACACACACACACACACACACACACACACACACACACACACACACACACACACACACACACACACACACACACACACACACACACACACACACACACACACACACACACACACACACACACACACACACACACACACACACACACACACACACACACACACACACACACACACACACACACACACACACACACACACACACACACACACACACACACACACACACACACACACACACACACACACACACACACACACACACACACACACACACACACACACACACACACACACACACACACACACACACACACACACACACACACACACACACACACACACACACACACACACACACACACACACACACACACACACACACACACACACACACACACACACACACACACACACACACACACACACACACACACACACACACACACACACACACACACACACACACACACACACACACACACACACACACACACACACACACACACACACACACACACACACACACACACACACACACACACACACACACACACACACACACACACACACACACACACACACACACACACACACACACACACACACACACACACACACACACACACACACACACACACACACACACACACACACACACACACACACACACACACACACACACACACACACACACACACACACACACACACACACACACACACACACACACACACACACACACACACACACACACACACACACACACACACACACACACACACACACACACACACACACACACACAGAGGGCAGCTGCGAGCTGCAATCCAAACAGAGCGTTGTTTTACGGGGCTGCTGAAACTCAGCGGTCCAAATCGACTTACACAAAACTGAATGAGGCACCATTTAATGTTGTGCCGATGCAGGGATCCTGCAGGGGCGGCGCCAGGTCAAGAAGTTAACGGGGAGGAGTGGCCTCAACGCTCTGTTTAGCCCTATGGAACATTTTACCTGGAAGCCGTGTCAGTTGCTCCTGGAGATAGCGGATGTGCTTGATGGCCTGCTCGATGATCTCGGTCTTCTCGATGCGGCCGCGGCCCTTGCGCTGACAGGACGGAACCAGGTGGGACAGGTTGACCAGGCAGTTGTTCATCCGGTCCCGCCGCCGCTTCTCGATGATACGGTGAGAGATGTCGTCCTGTTAGGCAAGGATACCATTTCATTGTCAGGCAAGGAGAGCATTGCATTATCAGGCAAGGCGAGCATTTCATTGTCAGGCAAGGATACCATTTCATTGCCAGGCAAGGAGAGAATTTCATTGTCAGGCAAGGATACCATTTCATTGGCAGGGAAGGCGAGCATTTCATTGTCAGGCAAGGAGAGCATTTAATTGGCAGGGAAGGATAGCATTTCATTGTCAGGCAAGGAGAGCATTTCATTGTCAGGCAAGGAGAGCATTTCATTGTCAGGCAAGGAGAGCATTGCATTTTCCCATGGCTCAGAATAGCTGATCCTGTCTCGAAACGAGAGCATTTCATTGTCCCCAGGCTCAGAAAAGCTGATGCAGGTATAAATCACTCGCTGGTAAAATCCACCTTTGTTTTAACCCTCGCCCTACGGGGTTCTAAAACGAGCCCCCCTGAGGTTTGTATTGAATAACTTTTATCACATGGGCGCATCTGGGTGAAATTTGCAGTAGCTAAGTTTACAATAATTATACGTATCCTGTACAAATTTGAAGTGTATACAGCTATCAAATCGTGACCTATGACCTTTTCGTCAAGGTCATGTCAGAAAGCAAAGGTCCATTGATCTGACCCCAGTGGTCCTGCTGCTGGTAGTCCATGAAGCGTGGCGCGAACCGCTGGATCTGTGACTTGAACGGCGCCGTCATCAGCACCCGCTCAGACTCGTTTGAGTGCCGCCACAGGTCATACATCAGAGCGCCGAAAGCTCTGATCAGCGCCCCCTTCATGTCCGACGTAGTGGTGTTGATGTCGGAGGCGTACTCGTCGCGCAGAATGTAGTCGTGCAGGGCGCGAGTGTTGCTCAGGCATTGCAGCACCGAGTTCATGAACCATGTGTTGCCGATGTGTATCAGTCCAGTAAGGCCCGGCGGCCGAGCGGCGGACCGGCTGCCGCCGCCGCCATCGCCAGCCTCGCCAGAACTCTCGAGCCGTAGGCGGCAGGACGAATCGGCAGCGGACGGCACCGCAGCGGGCTCCGACAGGAGCACCTCCCGGCGGTTGCTCAGCGAAACAGTGTGGTGCGATTGACCGCCATAGCAGGTGTTCCCCAAGTTGGCCAGGCCGTGCCGCTCCCAGTGTGTAGAAGCCGGGAGCAGCGAAGCCGCAGCTGTTCTTGTTTCCGGTCGGAGGTCGGACGACAGCAACGGTGACACTAGGGGTGGAGTGTCCCTGTGGGATGATGACTGCGGGGAGATGGCAAATGAGGTGCGACTTGAAACATCCGAACAGCGGAGAAGCAACTTAGGCGCTGTCGAATGGATAGACACGGCGTTGCCGCGCACTACTGCCAAGGATAATCGCTGCCACAGCCACGCCGTCTCACGAGGATCACTAGACGCGTTGCTGAGCCTCGCACCTAGCTGTCTGATGAAGGGCCTGGTGGTCGGACCACAGGCGCCACCAGTCTCGAAAGCTATCGGCTCAAACTGGAACCGTTGCACGAGATCAGCGTACATCTTCCACTTCCATACCTCGGCTTCTCGTGCTGCGGCTCCACTGGCTGTGGCTGCTGGCCCGATGTTCGCTGCAGCGTAGGTTTTTAACGCGCGTAGCGTCCCACACGAGGCTCTTCCCACAAGCGAAGGGGAAGATGGTCATACCATCCGGCCTTTTGCCGTCTCGGCGGTCGATTCCTGTCGGCTCGAGCACGGATGGTAGCCCGGTAGCTTGCAGCGAGCGCCTGATGACGTCGTTCATGGCCGTGTGACGAGGGTGTTGTCCGGCGCTCAGGCGGCATGTGAGCGCGTGGTAGCCTTTGCTGTCTGCCTGTGCGCCACATCGGCAACGATGAGGAATACAGACGTCGGCACCCACTCGCAGGGCCACTGAGATGCGCAGCGTGTCCCTGTCCAGAAGTGTGCCCATTCTGGCAGATGGAAGAGCGTGCATCCAGGCTCCACTCTCTGGACTCCGTGCACTCAGGAGGCGTGCCGTGTCTAACTGGTTGGAGTTCTGTAGTAGCCTGTTCAGTTGCTTCTCGCAGAGGTTTGCGTCCCAGGACCTTTGCTGGTGGCGTATGTCAACCTCAGGGGCTTCTGCACCGTTTGGTGTAACTTTCCAATGTTCCATTGTAGCGGAGTACTCCCTACGAAACGTATCAGAGCATTTCTCCGGAAACATGGTCGACATCAGTTGGCTGCAGCTATGGAGGGAGGAGATGAAGCTGGGGAGGGCGACATCTTCTGCTCGGCGCAGGCCGAGACCGCCGAACCGAGTGGGGAGGACGGTCTGATTCCAGCCCTCGGTACTGAATCTGACGCTTTTGATCTCGGTAACTGCCGATTCCAGGCACCGGTCAAGGCCACGCAGGAGCTCTGGCTGACGGTAAACTGGGGCTGCTCGGAGAATGTATTGCAGGTTAGGAAGCCACAAATAAATATTCAGGAGGAAGAGAGAAGTGTGGGCGTCAAGATGTTTTAGATGACTGATCAAGCGTTCCAGCTCTTCTTGTTTCCTGCTGATAGAACCCTCAGTTGCTGCTGCTGTCATCGGTGCGCCCAGTATGATTTGGTCTTCGTCTTTTAGTTCCGATGCGCCTGGAATGACAGACTTGATGCTCGCACTGATCTGGTCCTTAGTCTCTGTGGTGGCCGACCTGGGAAGAATGATCTCGCACTTGGAAGTGTTGACCTCCAGGCCGATTTCTGCCATCGCAGGGATGAGTCTGGTCAGGTCGTCCATGACGCTATTGACGTCGCCACCGATGGTTCCATCGTCCAGATACCAGCAATTGAGGGAAGACTTCAAACTGCTAGCAATTGGATGCACCGCCAGAGCAAAGACAGCAGGTCCGCACGGGTCTCCCTGCTGTAGACCTGTCGCAGAGACTAGCTCCTTTGTGCCAAGGAAAAGTGGTGTCGGCTGGGAGTACGCTTGCCAGAGAAGAGGATAGATAGAGGGAAGGTGCTCTTTGATGACTTTTAAGAAGTGATCCCTTCGCAGTGTGTTAAAGGCATTCTGCATGTCAACCTTTACTGTCACTTCTCCTTCTGTCATGTTCTCGATGAACATCCGCGAAGCGTGAGCAGCCGCCTCAGAACCGCCCGCAGTGCCAAAACCTAACTGGATTGGGCGAAGCTTCTGGCCGACAGCAGCACTCAGGGGCTTGAGGGCTACCTTAGCTGCCAGGCGACGAAAGACTGAGCCGACATCAATCGGCCTGACACCTCCATCAGTCTTCTTCAGAGCTGTTAGCGACAAGCCGAAGAATGCATCGTGGACACGTGACGGGATTTCTCCCCTCAGCACGGTGTTGGTGAGCGCAGTCAGCGCGGTCACCAGTCGTGCCCCCGCTTCGCCGGCAGATCGGCTAGTGAGGTCCTTGAGGTGAGCTGGCCGTAGACCATCGAGGCCAGCAATAGATCCGGTGTTGAAGGACTCGATAGCAGCGGTGACCTTTGCCTCTGTTGCTACGCTGGACTGAGTAGAGATGTCATGTGCTTCCGGAAGGCTGAGGTCATGAGGAATGGGTGGATGTTTTCGCGCCAGAGCATCCACAACATTGTCAGAATGCGGAGCAATCTTGTCACTGGATGATAAGATACGGATCGCTCCGCTGACGTCGTTATCTGCTAGTTTGGCGGAAACATTCCGCTTTAGCCGATCAACATCTGACGCTCTACTTCGCTCCTGTTGTGTTTCCCGACGAGAGTCTGGTGTCTTTGTCTCAAAAGAAAGTGTGCCGTCTTCGTTTTCCATGAAGGCAGATATCTGGTGTTTGATCTTGGTGGTCAGAGACGTGGTAGCGTCTCCCGTGTCTCGTTTTTGCACTGCGAGACCGATGCGCGGGAAATAAAGCAGCTTTGTCCAGGCATATTTATAACGGTCATCCAGAGCCCTCTCAATGAGAGAAGTCAGAGCGTCTGCAGCTGCTATTCTGACGCCTTTGGGGATTCTGTGGATGATGTGACCCGTAGATTTGAGATTGGCCAGTGATCTCGCCAATGCTGGATCGTTCATGCGATGATCACTCTGTGCATTTTCTGGCTCTGATGCGTTAATCATGGTAGATTTGGTGGAGTTCGAGGTGCACGAGGGACACCACCATTTGTTCAAAGCCTCAGCCTGTGCCCGTGTCAGACGAACGCATGTCAGATGACACGATTGATCACAGAGGCTGCATTGGACCCGTCTCTTCCTTGTGTTGGTTGTTACACACGGGGGGCACTGCGTGTTCTGTTTCTGGCCCGTTTCCAGTTCCATTATGCAAGATAGTTGATAAGCGATCTTCAGAATAGTTCATGTTAAGCAAACATACAAATAAGCAAACTTACGGTAGACACAACGAAAAGGAATGGCAAATTGAACTTTAAATAAGTCCAAAATTCTTGTTGGATTCTTAATTACAGTGGCTTTCTTTGAGGCCTATGACAAACAACTTGATCTTGAGACTATCAAACTCAATCATCACACTATCATTCATGCACACAAATTGCTTCCAAACATTTTTGCCATATTTTGTTTCAATTAACGAACTTCCACGCCACATTCTTCGAATTGGGGGTGGCGTTGGGTACGTATTCATTTTTTTCTCCGAGTGCGTAAGTGACAACGTCTCGTTCTTGCAAATTTGTCAAATAGAGTTCCCGCAGGCAGTCGTGCTTAGCGCGTCAAATTTGTCACACTCATTTGAAAGTTTCTCCCAGATATTTCCCTTACCATTCAAGACTCATATCTCTTCAATCCTTATTTAGAAAATGCCATATTCTTCACAGCGGCTCCTTGTCTTCTCAACTATTACATACATCACATACGATACATAATCTGTCATAGGTCAGTCGTTTATCCGGCATTGGTCAGTCAAGAATCTGTTGTTGGAAAACCATCAGACTGTATACACAGTCGGTAATATGCTATTGATCAGTCGTTAAACTGTCATTGGTCATTCGGAAATCTGTCATTGGTCATTCGGAAATCTGTCATTGGTCAGTCGGAAATCTGTCATTGGTCATTCGGAAATCTGTCATTGATTGGATGTAATATATAATTATGAAGAATTTACCATGACGTTGACCAGTCGGAAAGATGGCGTCGGTCACTCGGCGATATGTCATTGTCACGGCTGGAACAGACTAGGAAGACGAGCTCTCAAGTGCACAGGAGGTATGGAAAAGGAAGGTCTCTGTAGTCTCCAGGAACATGCTTAGAACAAGACACTCCGCCAAGCAAATCTAGAACAAGTCACTTCACATCCTCTGCTGCACAAAATGATCTTGGATCAGTCAGATGAGACGATGACAAGCACGGTGGGTGCCTGAGACGGTGACTTAAGTGACGTAACTTCCGTGAAAACAAACTGCAGAACAAGAAGACGGAGACAAATAAGTATTTTTTACCATTCATCATCCAAAATCAGAGACGGCTGAAGGCACTAGGAGTGTTACGAGTTAGCATTGCACGGCTTCAGCGTCGAAGATTTCCCCATGGGAGGTTGCTCGGCCAAAGTTGGGCCGACCTGTTTGTGTGTGTTTCCCAACATTTTCGCCTCTGGAGCACAAACGGCTGGATGGAGTTCGGCGCAGTGGCGCCGTTCGATGCACCGATTCGGGGGACACAAGTTGGTGTCAGTCGCAGAGTGGCATGAGCCAAAATGTGGGCGCCTTCTAAATTAAATGCCGTGCTCCACAAGCAGTAGCGTAGCCAGTATTCACTCCAGGGGGTGCTATTTTTGTTCAGGGGGCATAAGGTACCCTCACCAAACAAACAAACAAATCAAAGGATTCGGCCCACTATATCCTTACAGGGGCATATTTTCAAAAAAAAACAATCCTTTAAAAAATCGAAAAATAATTATTTTGTTTCTACCAGAGGCACGTACGGACCTTCAGGGGGGTGGGGGGGGGGGCAATTGCCCGTCCTCCCCCTTGGCTACGTCACTGGAGAGGGATCCATGCCAGGTCTGAGAGTGCCCATTCCAGGCCTGAGAGGGCCCTCGAAAGGGTGCTTCCTCTTTATCATAGGGCTCTCTGACAGACTAGGATGGTCCTTTTATTGTGTGAGAGGGCTCCGCTTCTCTCACGGTATTTTACAACAACATGAAATGACGGCCGAATGGCCGTGTGGTTGCAGCCGGGCATAGGGGCCCGGCAAAATCTCCCGGGTGCAGGAGCACCATTTGCACCCCCCCCCCCTGGCTACGCCTTTGTGCACAGGTCAGATGGTTGGTGACACAGACTTGATACTTGCAGGTCACGTGCGCGGTACAGTGCCCGGGTATTCATTGGGGCCGCCGACCCCAAGGGGGCAAAATAAACCCACCAGGGGGTAAAACCCCCTGGACATATGGTCGTCTACTGCCTGTGATTATTGAGCTATCAAGGCCAAATTTGGTGTACCGATGGACCTCGAGAGTGCTTTCCAGCGCTGCATCGCTCGGGTTGATACATGGCACTTGGCACGTTCGAAGTGCCAACAGTCAAATTTAGGCAACAATCATTCAAGAGGCTTCACAAGTCAAACGGATGGTGCCACAGACTCCATATTTGAAGGTCTCGTACAAGATACCACGCCTGAGTACCGATTGTGTCAGTGGCACCGAGGAGCTTCAGTCTTCGCTCCCAAAGGGGTCCAAACATGGGACTGTCTCGGCCGTCTGTACCATTCATTTATGTCATATATGTGGAGCCAAAGGTGTATGTATCATACACCATAGATGGCGCCAGTTATGGCGACGGCATTAGTGTATTGTTTGACTTCGGTGTCAAGTGGTGTCATTCCATCCTCTCTTATTTTGACCCCAAGGCAATGCGATCGAGCAGTGCCGGCCGCTAGTAAACAGGCTAACTTGTGGCGATGTTCAAGCCATAACTCTAATCTGGACATCGATACATGCATGCCGTCATCCGTGGTCCAGGAGGAGTCGTGGACTAAGACTTCAAACACCAGCTGTTTGTCGCTCGGCAGAAGAGCTTCATCCAGGAAATCTGAGCTGGGTTCTGATGAAAGGAGCCTGTGTTTCTTTCAAGTTTCGTGTCTAACGGCCTCAAAGCCAGCTCTGTATTGATTTAAAATACTGGACTTTACTTGATGTGTTTTCTTGAAACTGGAAAAACACCGCTCGTTTCTCGAAAGAGACGCCGAGGTAAACGTAGTATATACCGGGATACCGATATAAATGCAGTACAAACTTTAGGGGGAAAAACATCGTGATTACGATTATTGGTGCGCAATAAAAACAAAATAAGAAATAAATAAGTACGAGAACGGGTCGGGCTTGACTTTCCCTTACCGGAGGAAAAGGAAAGCCTTCGACTTACCGGAGGCGGTGGTTTGGCCATCGGGGTCACCAAGCTTCCCTGCAAGGGAAAATAGAGTTCGTTCAACATATAACACTCACCAAGCACATGCATGTTATATATAATGGGTCATTCCATGCCAACTCAACTGGTTGAGTTGTCATGGTCATGGTCATGGCCATGCCAACTCAACCGTCCACAATGGGCGGGCAGCGGCATTTAGCGTGACATAAGTCATGTTTGTGATTTTCTACTCGATGCAAAAAATGGTTGTAGTTAGATATAAAATTGTAAATGGAATCCAAAAATGACAATATATATCCGCCAGCATGAATCGTTTTTCGTATAGGTGAGCTTGCACACGGAACTTTGAATGGAGAAGCGGAACCGCCATCATGTGCTGTATTTTTTGTTCAAAGCTCAATGTGAAATAATATACAAATTGCAATGCTGAACGAGTTATTATGTATTCGTTCATAAGAAGTAAGTCATGCTCTATGTGCAAATTGATGTTAACCTTTCCAAGAATGCATTTTGCATTATTTATTAGGCATTTTATGAGAGGTGCCAAAAATGACCACATATTTGTTCTTACTATATTTTTGCAAGTGCCGATATCAAAATGCCCACTAGTGCCCACGCTGCAAACATGATCTTAAGTTGACATGGGCAATTTTGTATCGAACCACTGCTAATTTTGCAGCACCTTCCTGCGCCTTTGGAAGTTATCGTCATTTTTGTATCGCATGTCGCTCAACGTTTCCGGGCGCGGAATGCCTCGTGGGCGGTGGGATGCGCCGATCAGCACCGACTCTCCGATTGGCTGGCCGGCTGACATGTCACGTGACCTGTCTGACTAAATGCGGGCTGCCGGGTTCAGTCGGCAACCAGCGCTGAGCGTGTCCGGGCTCCGAACGTGTCCGGGCTAGAACGAAGGCCTTCGTACGAAAGACTACGCATGCGTTTAGCGGTGTTTATTACCGGGGCTTCCATGTTCTATGTAATATTGTGCCGAGTATCGCTTTTCAAACGCACCCATGATGAAACAATTTTGGTGACATAACTGAGAATTTCACCTGTGATTATGGTTTCGCTGCGATTTGTAGCTGCTGCATTGACATTGACTTCTATCACGATATGTTGCAATATTGGCTAATAAGAGCATACAGAGTGCGCATTAAGTCCTGGCCGCTTCCAGAATTTTCACAAACACATGTACAGAACACATATATTTTCGGATTTCTATCCAAAATGCAGTTACACACAACAACTTTGGGACATTTCAAGTCTATGTCTCGATGTAGCCGCCGTTAGCCTCGATGACGGCCTCGGAAGGAGCGGCAGGTGTTGTCGATGTAGGCTTCCTCTATCCCATCCCAGGCCTCCACGATGTGAGCCTTGATAGACACCATGTTGGGATGGAATATCGCCTGAACATGCTCCTGGAAAACGCTCCAGATGCTGTAGTCGAGCGGGTTCTGATCGGGTGACTGGGGTGGCCACATCTTCTTGCGCCAGAAATGTGGCTCTCCTCCGAGCTCGTCCGCCAGCTTCTGCTCGATCCCCGATGCTCGGGGAGGGTAGTCAGAGAATCTCATTTTATCTAGTGTAAATTTGTTTTGCTCAGGGCGCCATACCCCCAGTGCCCCTTTGGATACGCCACTTGTCACATTATCAGATGAAGGTGTGAGACAAGGCTCACAATACTCGCTATAAACTTAAAGTGAATGTTTCACCTTTCTGAAAGTTGTCCGATATACGCCGGTTGCAGTTAAATATATGAAGTAAGTGACAAGTGCTGCTGAAAACGATGGTGATATTTTTTTATCTCGAAAACTTCACTTACCTTCATACAATTTAGTTTTGTTTAGGCTGATGACGTCATATTGAGCTAAATAGAGCTGTAAAGAAAACCATTAGGCTGACAATGATTGCCACAATATTGTTAGACAATTCTGGGACTTAAATACAAAACGAACCAAACCATTGAAATTTAGGCATCTTCGTAGTGTTTTGTTTTCAGTGAGTATTGCCTGAGTTAAGCACAACGATTTTCGGGTAAGTATAAAGTATCTACCTTAACCTATGTTCTTGCTGACCTGATAAATCATGGATCATGAAACTGATTTGTTTACACAGACTAGGTGATTCATATATTAGTTCAATGGAAATGCTTGCTTGATTGGTTCTATAGAAATATAATGGAAATAAGGACAATATTTTACAAGACAAACATTAGAAGTAAAAATCAGAGTTATTTGTGCATTTTTTCCTAAAATAAATATATTTACCAGCTAGATACACACTTGACCATGATGGCGCTATACTCACCATTCCAATCAGTCTATGTTGGCACTGAACTTTAGAGTAGTGTAGACTTAACTCAGTTGCTTGTCAAGCCTTATCGGCCTGTGAAGCCTTGCCAGCTTCTCAAGCCTTGTAGGCTTCTCAAGCTTTGTCGGATTATCGACCATTGTCGGCTTCTCGAGCCTTGCCAGCTTCTCAAGCTTTGTCGGTTTCTCGAGCCTTGTCGGCTTGGGAAGCCTTGTTGGCTTGTCAAGCCTTGTTTGATTCTCGAGCATTGTCGGCTTCTCGAGCCTTGCCAGCTTCTCAAGCTTTGTCGGTTTCTCGAGCCTTGTCGGCTTGGGAAGCCTTGTCGGCTTGTCAAGCCTTGTTTGATTCTCGAGCATTGTCGGCTTCTCGAGCCTTGCCAGCTTCTCAAGTTTTGTCGGTTTCTCGAGCCTTGTCGGCTTGGGAAGCCTTGTCGGCTTGTCAAGCCTTGTTTGATTCTCGAGCATTGTCGGCTTCTCGAGCCTTGTCGGCTTCTCGAGCCTTGTCGGCTTCTCGAGCCTTGCCAGCTTCTCAAGCTTTGTCGGTTTCTCGAGCCTTGTCGGCTTGGGAAGCCTTGTCGGCTTGTCAAGCCTTGTTTGATTCTCGAGCATTTTCGGCTTCTCGAGCCTTGCCAGCTTCTCAAGCTTTGTCGGCTTCTCGAGCCTTGTCGGCTTGGGAAGCCTTGTTGGCTTGTCAAGCCTTGTTTGATTATCGAGCATTGTCGGCTTCTCGAGCCTTGTCGGCTTCTCGAGCCTTGTCGGCTTCCTTGTCGGCTTCTCGAGCCTTGTCGGCTTGGGAAGCCTTGTCGGCTTATCGAGCCTTGACGGGTTGTCAAGCTATGTCGCAATGTCACCTTGTCGCCAACGTTCAACATCGCCAAACGAATAATTATTATACTTGATCAGCAAGCCTCCATGTTTCACTCCAATATGCCTCTTGAATGAACGCTTCTATCATTATAACTGCACACAGAATACCCGCACCGCATCTTTTGACGGGACGGAGGCACTCGCAAGGTCCTGGCGCTGCCTGATCATCACGCTCAGATCTACCTGTCCCCATTTCCACCATCAACCGCCCCAACACGGCGCCTGTCACGCTCATAACCTGTCACACCAACTCTCACCAACGCTTCCAACGACTCAATCGCCTGATGGAAGATAACATAGGACTGTCACACGGGTGGCACCAAGTTGGAAGGATTTGGCTACCTCCGAAAACAAAAATATTGCGGCGACTATGGCGCACATATTGGGCTGTGTTGAAATAATTGTGTTCGGAACATGCTCACAGCGTCCCTTTAGTTACAGGTCCAGCGGGGCTCCAGGTTATGGACGGCAGAGGCTAAAAGGCCCGGCGGAGCTCCACGGTTGACGGGTTGAACATTAGGGTTAGGTTCCTCTTGCGGATAGAGAGGGATAAGGTAAGACGGGCAGTAAAGCGTATCGGCATGATCCGTATTAGTCCTATGGATGTTGCCCAGACTCCACTAGCGGATCCGGGGGGAGGGGGGGGGGGGGGGGAGGAGGGCATAGCGGCCTTGGCCCCTGCAAAAAAAAACGCCTGAAATTGGAGCAAAAGTAACTAATTTTCTGATGTAGAAGAAAATTTAAACAACCTTTACTAAGGAAGGTTTGTTTTAAATCAGCTATCAATGCATAAGCTAGCGAAATCCGATGAGTTTGCAAAATTGTGAGACCTTTTTGAATTTGCCCCCTCCCCCAATCACCCGTGCCCCCTCCCCCAACCACCGTTCTGGATCCACCAATGCCAGACTCCCTGGGGATGTAGGAAAAACAGGTTTCGGCCTCGTTCAAAAATCAAGAAAGCACCTCGGTCTTGAAAATGTATTTACGCCGGCCTTTTGCAGTATTATATATTTCCATACCGTTCATTTTGGGTTTGCATGTTAAATGTCCTATTCTACCGTGCAGGAATGCAGAGCAGGAATAATCGTTTTCTGCGCGATAGAAGCTCATTCATTTAGCAGATCCTCTTCAGATCAAATTACATTTTAGAATAAATAAAACAAATGCAAACATTTTTATTTCCCCTCAATTTTAGCTAGACGTAAAAAATCACCTATAGACTGTAAATCGTGGTTTGGGACACTCGGGATTAAAGGAAATAGTTCACCTTGGAATTTTTTTACCAAACACGATTTGATTATATTTTTTAATACAATGTATTTTTATATTGTCAAAAATGGTCTTTTATCGCGCCATTTCAGAACAGAAGGCCATAAATTTGTATTGTTTATCAAAACTATAGGCATACTCTCTGAGTCAGAGTCTTGACGTCACGCGAATGTAAAAAAATGGTTCAGCCAATCAGATTCGAAAGTAGTCGCGTAAGGATAGACTCGCATTGGAGATGTGCCAACCGGCGGCCGGCGGTTCGCTTGTTAGCACTAGCTGCAAGCTGATTGACTGATGGTGTAGCCTCTGCCCGGGCTAGAACCAGTACAACATTCTTTCGCCAGCACCGCATTCCTTCGCCAAAAAATTAAATATATTCCGCTGGAGAGTCTTTTCAGTCAAGAAAACTTGCAGATAGGGGTTTCCCAACACGGGCTACAAAACTGCTATCTCAGTTTAAAACTAATGTTGAAGGTGAACTATTTACTTTAAACATTTTGGACCAACGGTATGGGAAATACTTTTCTGAACTTCGCTGTGCAATGACTGCCAGTCTCGGTGTCAAAAATAATTTGGCACTTGACCTTCGGTCACGTGCCAAATCACACCTCGACTGACAGCCATTTCCCAGCATCGTTCAGAAATATATATTACCACCCCTGCACAGTTCATAGGACATGTTGAAGGTGACCTATTCCCTACAATGTGTAATGCATTACTTTCTGCTTTGTGATTCTAGCATTATATTTATCAGTATTATCAATATAGCAAAAAGTCAGCTGAGTAATTTTCTAAAATGTTAGATTACATCAATACCATTCATCTTAAATTTTCGACAATTATTCATGTTTATCCGGTATTGTTCCTCTCCCTTATTTTACAAACTGCAACATTTGCAGTGCTGGTGGACCCATGCCGGCATATTCACGCACCGCCAACACTCAAATATGCTCAGAAATTCCGGAGTTCAGAGATTCGACGCGTCTATCTGCCGTGGTCAGCTGGACGGTGAGTGTCGGTGCCAGTGTTGGTCTACACTCACCAGCGTGCCCGGCGCCATCTGCTGCTCCGTCCGGCCCTCGCTAGCGCCACTGATGACCGGCTGCCGCGCACACCACCACACTGGAGAGGTCATGGGCGTAAAGTTCTCCAGGACAACCAACCGCCGCCGACTCGTACTCCGCACTGGCACGCCACCGGCGCTGCACCCAGGGCACTATATGTGCGTCATCCTGCGGGCGCTGTACGTCATCGGACCGCACGCGGACGGCGCGTGCCGCCGCCCCCGCCGCCTACGCCCCCGATATAACGTGTTCGCCGGCTCCCGGAGAAGCCGGTCACGTTGCTGGTCACATTGCCGGTCACGTTGTCGGTGACACATCGAATGGCTCTGAGTCGGCCGGGGGCGACTGACGGCGACACGACCCGTGCAGAGAGAGCGAGCGGGCCCGGACAGGACGACCCAGCCCGCCCCGACTTCTAGCGCTGAGGGGAATGATGCAGGATGACGAGCTGCTGCTAGCCGGGCACCCGAGTCGGCGGGCAGTCGGCTCGATGGAAGCTGGGGAGTAAACACTTCAAGAGTAATGAGTGCAAACCATACACAGGTTTGTAATTTGACTGGTTTCTAGGGAGATTGTGATGCCTCTCCGACAATAGGTAGAAACGAAAACATTGCAACAGAGCATACGCACACTGGCGGATTCAGGGCGGGGGGGGGGGAGCAGGGCCCCCCCCCCATTCCAAGCTCGGCAGGGGCTGCAATAGAAATTCAGGGGTGGTAAAGTGTTTTGTGTTGATGGATGCGGTCGGGGACAAAATGCTCCTTCCTATGAAGTACTCGGCGGTCAAAATTACAGTAAAAAATCATTACCTATGGGCCTCTGGCTATGGCTATGTCATTCCTGGTAAAATTTACTAAGCGATCATGCTCTTAGAATTACTGATCGTCAAAACCACTTTATATGTAATATTCACTTAATCATCATATTCATCACGTCAGCATGTATGTACATTTACATTTTTTTTAAATAATCGACCGATACACACCAAAAACTCCATATTGGCCTGCGAGGTGGCAGTGTCCCTTTAAAGGGACTGTCCCACCTTTTTGAAAGTTGTGGAATCACACTTAATTTTATGTATACAGGTCAGGCGAGGTCAGCTGAACATGTTCGTTAACTTTTTTCCGAAACAAATGCTTATCTTGGAAGATATTAAACTTTTAGTTTTAAGCGGAAAGTTGGGTTGGTGACGTCATATGATTTTAAAAAAATAATAGGGAAATCCTTTGTGCTGCCAAATGTATGGCACAATTTTTTGTCGACATCTATTGCGCAGAAAACCGAACCACCCGGTATTTAGATTGGCTAGCACTACCAGCTGGACTTGTTGCAGCAGTTGGCCGCCAGGGACCGCTAGTAAGCCAGGGCTAATTATGATGTTGCAAGCAAATGGTACCACTAAATATTGAGTGATTTATTTATTTATACATAAATACATATCTAGCGTTAAATGTTTAACTGGTACCATTTGCTTGTGACGTCATAACACCCTGGCTCACTAGCGGTCCCTGGCGGCTAACTGCTGCATCAATTCCAGCTGATAGTGCTAGCCTCTAGATTGCGAACCACCCGGGGATCGAGAAATCAAAGACGAAAATATTTCAAGACTGACCTTAAAACAAGTCGACAATCGTTACCAGTTGCAGTTGGGTAAAGAGAGACGACGCTGTCGGTTTAGAGGCCCTATTCAAATACACATGGGCCTTATTTTTTACAGATGTCAAAATCAAACTCGAATATCTTTTTGATTAGATCATTGTGGTTGTTTTAGCTGCTACCACACTTAATTGCAATGCCAAGCCATCAAAATGGCTATCTCAACTCATGTCTAATGTTAAGGTGGGATAGTCCTTTTAAAAACAATCCGGCAATTTTTTAGAATGTTTCAAATCCAATGGCTTCTGATGACCCAACTATTGATTTTAGGTCAATTCTGATGAATCTTAGTTACAGAAAATGGTTTTGCTTTCAAACGCCTTTTTTCGCCCGTCGCTAGCTCTTTTAGCCCGCGCACTGCAGGGAGGGTTGATTTCCGCCCTCCTCCCCCTCAGGTTTTTCAAAGATAGCGAAAAAACGGCGGTGCGCAGCCTCGCCGGGTTTTGTCACACCTGTTAGGACATCAATTGCGCACACTTTGAAGAAAAAAAACTCGGGTCATCTCAGGTCTGGTCACCAGACCAGGTCAAATGTCCAAAAATGTTTGCAGTTGTGCCAAAGCCAGAGTTTTCACCGATCAGTCTGAAACTTACAGGATGTCATGAGGGCATAAGTACTTACAATTCGTGTATCTCGGAATTTTGACATCGGTGACCTAAAGTCAGGTCAATTTCGTAACCTCCCCATAATAAATAAATGGGGAAATATACAAATGCTTCCTATTTCAAGGATATGCATGGTATTAGTCCAATTACTCCTGGATCATGTTCTTATAAGATATTCTTGATGATCCAAGTGTAAGTTTTGTTCAGTCACCCCTATTGGGTTATTTGAGGTCATGCGAGGTCACCATCACTTTTTTGACAATAACTCCCGACATAATAAAGATAGAGAAATAAAACAGACATCAATGTGTTTGTTTCGTTGAGACACGTCTTTCAATATGCAACATGCTCTACTTGGGTCACCACTTGACCTTGACCTGATGTCAAATTTGTAACGTAACTTAACGAGGTCACCATGTACATCTTTCGAAAGCCTTGACAAGATAAACACAATGGCGTAAACCGTTTTTGTTATCTTTGTTACGTAAAAAGGGAATAGCGAAAAACGATTTAGCAAAACAACAGCATGTTTTTCTTTTTGACCTTTGGAGCCTCAAATGTTGACCTGAGAACAAATTTAACGACACGATACCGATTGAAAATCTCACTGGCTGGCGTTTGCGTTTTTCCGTTTGTTTCTACCTAGCATAATTTCTGAGATATATGGGAATTTCTGGAGCGATGTCCTAAAACAGGAAAAACCGGAAAATTTGACCTTTGATGACCTCTGGTGACCTGAATTTTGACCTGTACTAAAACAATACTGAAATACTTTCGATAGAACATGTATCAAGATATCAAATGTCATTTTCTTCTTCTCGCTACGTAGCGCATTTTTCAAGATCTCAGGGGGGGGGGACGGCGGAAATCAACCCCCCTGCAGTTCTTGTTCGGCGCAAAGCCTGCAGTGCGCGGGTTAATTATCGAGATATGGACGGTTTTATTAGGGATACTCATATATAGCCGAAATTTGTCCTCTGGTGACATTAATATTGCCTTGATCTAAACATGACCTGAGTACTTTCGATAGAGATTGCCTCGAGCTATCCAGCACCTTCTTCGAACCCCCGGCAGTGCGTATGTTAAAGGGAGATAATCATATTTTTCCACAAAATGGAGTTAGCACCTGAAATCGATAGACGAGACCAAAATATATTGTAAATTCATTACATTTTGCATATAACAATTCCTACCGATAGATATTTCAAGTCATAGTTGATAAGCGTTCCACGCTTATAATCAGCAAGTACTCGGTAACGAATTCAGTAAATTAGCCTCCCTACGCATTGCTATTTATCATGAAGGTATGCAATAGCCGTTTTCACAATGCTTTTGTATTGCGTTGGTACCATCCGTAAGGTACCGCATTCCTGAGGGACCTAATCGAAAACGCATGAAATACACGGTTCGGGGCGGTGAAATAATTATTTTGTCTTCAAAAAACATCAAAATAGCCGAAAAATGCTGCACCGAAACGTCGGATTTGCCTAATTTCAATACAATCTCGTTTTAATTTCCCGGGTACTTTAGCGTTTGGTCCGACTCGGCGAGTGGGACCAACTAGAACTGGCAGCGAAAGTCCCTCAATATGTTTCCTGCACTCTATCTTTTGCGAATATATGCCAAACTGTTATGAACAATCAACAATCATTTGAGAAAAGTGCATTGAAATCGTCAGTTTAGCGGTGGCCGTGAGGGCGACCTATTTAGTTTCGGCGATTTGTTTATAATTGCCCATTTAACAACGTTGAACAGATTGATGCAAAAGCGTTTATATGTTGCGCTTTCCAATAGTGGAGGGAAAATACCGATCATTAATTTTCCCAAACTTCCAACTTTTAATTAAGGAATAATGTTATTTAATTATTAAATTTAGATCACAACATTTTAATACCATAACGGTAGACAAATAAATTGTTGCCAACAAAATACAAAGGTGATTATCTCCCTTTAAAGGAAATAGTTCACCTTGGAACATTTTTTCCAAACACGATTTGATTGTATTTTGAAATACAAATTATTTGTATATTGTTAAAAATGGCCATACCTAGCGCCGTTTCAGGACAGAAGGTCGTAAATTATTAATGTTATCAAAACGATATGCATACTTTCTGTGTCAGAGTCCTGACGTCACGTGCAATGAAATAAATGGCTCAGCCAATCAGATTCGAAAGTAAGAATAGACTCGCATTAGAGAAGTGCCAACCGGCGGCCGGCGGTTCGCTTGCAAAGACCAGCAGCAAGCTGACTGGCTGATTGTATAGCCTCGGCCCAGGCCTCGTCAGCACCGAATTTTTTCGTCAGCACCGCATTCCTTCGCCAAAAAAAAAGTCGTCTGGAGAGTCTTTTCAGTCAAGAAAACTTGCAGATAGGGGTTTTCCAACACGGGCTACACAACTGCTATCTCAGTTCAAACCCATGTTGAAGGTGAACTATTTATTTTAATGGACCTTAATTAGACAACAGTTAACCCGAGGCCTGTTCGGCATCTAAGCATATTATTGGCTTAACCCGTGAGTCACGGGGGGGTACCCCTCCTTAGGAATATTAGGAATATCTCAACAACCAATGCAGATATCGACGCCAAACTTTCAGTATCTTTCCGGGCATCATTTTTACACCGTTTGTACAAAAATGAGGCACTTTCGTCAGAATTTTGTTTTAGATATAGCGAATTTAGTGCCGTCACTAAACACGATTCTGACACAAAAATCAACTAAACTTTGCCAGGCCGTACAAATGCCACATTTGAAGCAAAATGCAATCGAAAAACGCTAGAAGGTAGAACATTGCAAGGGCTACAAACCAAATACCTCGAAATTTCCAAAATTGTGGTTTTTAACCCCAAAAATGTCAAAAAGTGTGTTTTTGGAAAAATGCCCACAAAATCAAATTTTTCAAAGATATTAAAAAACGGAATATATGTCAGATAACGACATATGGGCAACTACCATACCAAATTTCAAAATGATATCATCTTTTTTGACTGACATGGCATATAAAGTATGGGTAAATCATGACGTCATATTTTGAAATTGCGTTTTTTGGCTTTTATTAACCGGATACAGACAAATAAATGCCAGCAAGGTATTTTTTTTAGATAAAACTGATATAGAAACATATTTTTGTCATTTCGATTTATCAATTTCAAATTTTGACCTTCAGTGACCTGAACTTGAACTGAACTGGACACTAATTTCACGTAAATGAAGTCAGGTGATAAAATGACTATCACTATCGAATTATACGCGTAAAAGCATGCATAAAACATGTGATGCATGACTTTCGTAGATATTTTGTTTGTAGTGGCCTTTTGTGACCTGACCTTGACCTTGATCTTTTCCAACAATCTCCCTTTAGCTCATGTGGGAAATGTAGCATACCTTTGACAGCACTTTGGGTGATTATAGGCGCAATCGAAGGCCATGGATTGCAATTGTATTGTCCATAAACTCAAATACCTCGATTTTGAAGTTTGACTTGACCGTGACCTGACATGTGACCTTAATTGTACATTTTTAAGTGTGCGTTAGGCTTATCTCATTGAGCGCTTTCGAATTCCGCCTTGCGCATCCCGCTGCAATCATTGGTTCTGAAGATACCAGGGGGGGGGGGGGGGGGGTTAACCCCCCCCCCCCCCCCCCCCCCCCCCCCCAGTGAGTCGTGTTACAGAATATACCCCAGTGACTGCCGGGATAAGTGACGTCACACCTTCGGTGACGTCACGACACTTTTGAAGACGTCATAGATAGGCCGAATATTATTAGGACAATTGCATTTGCAATGCAGAAGTGACCTATAAAAAGTTGCAGCAGCCTTTCTATAAGCTTTCTGATTTTCTGAGCGAAGGAGGATTCCTCAATTCTTTTATTTAATCAACAATGCTTTCATGGAAGACCAAGAAAGTAGCGATGATGACGTTGTCATGAATTGTGTCAACGAAGACCGTGATCATCAGCCGATGAGGTGAGTTGCTTCATCTTCATCTTCTCAAAATCGACCAGTTTCCGCGATATATGCCCGCTTATTTTGTCGCCGGCACCAATATCGTCGAAATTGTATTCGGAAATCCGGCACATCCATATTTTTTTTTTGGCGTAGAGATTCTGAGGAGCATGACGGAAGATGATGTCATAGTTTCTGACGTCATTCACCAGTTAACCTCCGCCCAGGCTCAGTGCGCCTTACTGCACATGAGCAGTCGAATATTCTTAGATGCCGAACAGGCCTCCGGCATTGACTGGCATTGACTGGCAAATATGATTTTGTGGGCATTTCCCCCCCCCCCCCCAACATTTTTGTTGGGGCGGGGGGGGGGGGGGTCCAAAACGACAATGTTCACAATTCCGAGATAGCCATGTTGTAGCACTTGCCATTTTCTATCTTTTGACGTTTTTGAATTGCATTTTGCTCAAAATATGGCATTTGTACGGGCTGTTACATTTTAGCTGAGTTTGGTGTAAAACTCGTATGTAGTGATGTCACTAAATTCTATATAACTCGAAATTTGTTCTACAAAATTGCTTTATTTCTTTTTAAGAAGACGTAAACGTGATTTCGATTTGGAGGTATTACGAAAATTTATCGGTGGGGGAGGGGGGCATTAAACGCATCCATTCAATGTCGGGTTTACTAACAAACAAAATAACTAACTAACTAACTAACTAACTAGCTTATATATATATGTATATAATCCCTTTTCTCTGAAAAAATGCGTGTTTTCTAAATGTATTGGTTTGCCAGCATTTGAGTACGACCGTATAACAATAAATTAATAAAGATGTATCCGAAACATTGACCATAACACCGTAAAACACGGCATAGCATAACTCGGTTGAAGGCAAGTATGGTACTTGTACCAAATGTATGCTAATTTTTTGATTTTGCCATGGTCAACTTGGTGCGAGCCCGACACATTACCTAACCAGCTACCTCAGGTTCGAGAGTCAGTCAAGCCTGCCGCGGCTGCCGGTTCTGGAGTCAGGCACGGTGAAAGTTCCAGGTCCGCTTCTACGACTTTGTGTGACCCTAATACCAGTGTTGCTCCTTTTTCATGTTTACCAGCTATTCTCCTTTGTTTTGTTTTCACTTGTTAGGCGATCCATTTTCTTATATGATATTGATACCCATTTCCTTAAACATATGACATATACTATTGGCAATAAGTAGCATTGGGTATTGAAAAGAGCGATATACATTGCTTCTCTTCAGTCCTAATTTTTGCCGTATAGTATTGCGAAAAAGTTCGCCCCCCCCCCCTCGAAACTTCAAAGTAGTTCCAGCGCCACTGCAAGTGAATGTATGTGTATGTATGTATGCCTGCCATGTGTGTGTTGTGTGTTGAATAACACGGAAATATGTGTGCCATGTATTTTTATGTAGCTTTGACTTGAACGAATCACTTGAAAGTAATGTAGGCCCTTCTCCCATATATTTGCTGCGAGTTAACATAAACTGGTTAAAGTAACTTTTTTGCCTGGCCAAATTGCCAAAAGTAAATCCCCCCAAATGATCTTAGAATCTCCCTGAAAAAAAGTTGCCCCCTGGATCCGCGCCTGATAACTTCAGGCGTTATCTTCATCAGGGTAATAGAACAACGGATAGAACAGTAAGGAATGTAACGCCCAAATGAATTAGACAAGATATAATTTGTATCATAATTGTTTTGTCCATTATAAATTAAATGTATCGCTTTCTATCAATAACTTGTATTTCCATCGATTATATCTTTCTTTTTTTCTTCTATGCCGCCACCCTTAACCCGCGACTTCCTGGGGGGGGGGGGGGGAATTTTTGCCCCCCCCCCCCCCCCTCTCCCATTATTTTGTTTTTGTTTTTTGTTTTTTGTTTGTGTCCCATACCTTTTTAAGTGTCTACCGCCTCAATCAAGTCATAGCAACTTATGGCCATACAATCCGATGACGGCAGACAGGTATGCAGGAGTGCCCTTCCATGCCCGTGTGACCTGACTACGTTAATTACCATAGAACTTAATACCAAGGATGGGCATTCATTCACGTTAGGTCGCACCACTCCCCGCTATTTTGTTTTCTTGCAGGACAGCCCGCCACCTGATGATAAGTAAAGGAGTATGCCTTGGGATCCATCGGACAGATAGCAGAGCTAGTAACATCCGGTGGTATTCCGAGACTGACTATATTAAGGTGTTAGTGGGACAAAAAATATGCATAATTTGCATAACTATTTACATATCCTATGATGGTGAAGAAGATGTAGAAAATGTAGGCAAAAATAGGGATGCAGAATGTAAGATAAACAAGGGATTTGAAAAGAGGATGATAATTAAATCAGGATAGCTCAAGGTGGGTGGCTGCACAACAGGTTTGCAACTATTTTGCACAGGTCACAACTCCCAAAAACAAATTCCGAACTGGATGTCCCCCGCCCACGCCGCCTCGCGTTAATACGCACTTTCCCTCGCGTGGCGGCGCTCCCGCTCCCGCAATAACGCCTAAACGAACACAGATATCGTCATCAAACTTGCAGTACATTATCTAACATCACTTCTACACATGTTGGCAGAAGCAAAAATATGAGGCTATGATAGGTCAGCCGGGAATGACGTCAGAGTGGCGTCATGTTCTTCGGTTTTTGTTGCAAAATAATGGTTTGCGGAAAACGCTGTCAAAAGTACCATGTTTGAGATAAAATAAATTGTCTTAAATCAAATTACTGAAAATAGACCGGGCTATCCAACTGCTATCTCGGATTTGTGAGTTTTTTTTATTCAAAATTTCGAGAAATCCAAATTTTTGTTTGTCTTTACAAAATTTTCAAGAAAAAGTTATCCAAAAACCGGAATATATGTGATCGAGACGTCTTCGGTGAACATGTGTACCAAATTTGAAGTCCATATCTTTAAAAATGACTGAGTTAGGTCCTTTAAATGACACAAATCGACCACCTCTCACAGCATTACTATGCATAAAAAACGCATTTCCATTTTCGCTTTTTAATTCTATTTATATGGAACAAACAATGTTCTAAGGTCAATTTTTGGCGTTCTAGACGAAAACAAACTCATAAACATGTGTTACAACGCCTAATGACCGTAATCTGCAATTTGACCACGTGACCTCGGATGAACTTGACCTGACCCAAGGTCATAAACAGCTTAGAAAGGTACTTAAAAGTGTCAGACACACGAATCATACCGATTTATCGACAGCTTATGCGTTTAATATCGCAATTTTGCGCGACAATTCCATCCATCGAGACCTTTTAACACGGTCAAACACTTTGTACTTGACCTGACCTGTGACGTCATCGGTGACCCCGAGGTCAACAATATTATGTTACCCTCGATACATTTTCCAGGGCTATCGAATTCCCTTTGAATTTTTACATTCGGTCCAGTAGTTCCGGAGATCCGAGGGGGATGCAAAAAATAGCCCCCCACCCCCCAGTAAGTCGCGTTATGAAATATACCCCAGTAACTCGCGGGTTAACAGGTGACCAGGAGTTTGAAAAGAGGATGATAATTAAGCCTTCGATCCCAACGACGCACATCACCTTACGTTAACACCAGAGAACAAAAGAGAAAATGTCGCGGCACTCCCATCTAGGAAATGGAAGAAGAAATACAAAGCAAATGAAGAGAGGAGGGCTAAGTGGTCAGTGGTAATGTGGTCAAAAATAAGCAGGCAGGAAGTAGTCGTTGCTGAAATCAACAAGTGACTGCCCCCCACCTACGCCCCTGGGAATCGTACATTCTGACATTCGCACATACGTAACCGAGTTAGTAAGGATTGCAAGTGTGTGCCCCACTGTCTGCTGCCCCAATATCGTTGTCATCAAGAAAGGTTTGCCAAATAGTGAGGCAGGATACAATTTCATTCATACAAAGGTTGGGGAAGGCAGGTCCTGGTCTAGGCAAGCAGAAGGTCTTTGCTGGAACCCGGTGAGCCCCTCAGCTAAGCAAAGCTTGTTGTGTTCGGTCTCATCCAGGTTCCAGCGTCGGTTAGTCGGGGTGGCTTTCGCGCATGATGTAATGAATTGATCTATAGGTTGAAACATGATCTAATTAATTCATATTTCAAGAAAGCAGAAACGAAATAGAGGTACTATATTGCTCAACACCAATATAAATCTCTATCCCTGATTTACTATGTTTTATTTCAGATTATGCACGCTTATGCATGCTTATGTTGTTTGTTTATATACTGTTACTTAGTTCTGCAAATTTGTATTATTGTTTATTTATAATGTTACATACATTACAAACTTCATAACTTCATTCTTCTGCAACTTTGAAGATGACTTTACATACAGTTCACATTTAGCACTGATATGGCTATTATTGTATTCAGGCTCATTTACATAAATGAGCAAATTACAAGGGATTTTTTCTAGGCTTGTGAGGCAAGCAGGAAAAGGTTATTCATATTCACTGATCATGTGATTTTTAGTGACTTCTTTTTTCTTTTTTTTTAGTAGATGGTATTGAGTTTATATGGGGGAATCTGGGGTCAACAATTGAATTCCATAAACGTGGTCCTATCCATGCTATGCTACGTGTCCGGTATAATTTTCGAGTGAATATTTCTTCAAAATGTCGTACTACTCTTGAAGCTCTGTGTTTGGTCTGGGTGAATTAGAGAAGTGAGGCTATGACTGGTGGGGCACTTCCAGATGCAACATAAGCCGTTTTCACGAAGGATTTTACATTTGGGGCGATTGGGGCGTTTTGGGGCCGATTGGTCTATAGCTCGTAAGAACAAGTCTTTTCCCGGTTATTTTTGGTATCAATCGCAATTTTATGAATTCATGATAAGTATATGCTCTTACAATGCAGTATTTCCCGTTAGTTTGCTTTGAATATTCAAATTCAATGAACAAATCTGGCCACAGCCATCTGGCATCACCAGAGCTAGTTTAGATGAAATTGTTAATTTTAAGTTAACTATGGTGTTATCATGGAATTGGAATTTCCAGAAAAAATGCTATTAATTCATAAAGTTGCGATTGATACCAAAAATCACCGGGGAAAAGCCGCGTTCTTACGAGCTATAGACCCAACACCCCAAACGCCCCAAACGCCCCATTCGCCCCAAACGCCACAAACGCCCCCAATCGCCCCAAACGTAAATACTTCGTGGAAACGGCTATTATAAAGCACGACTATAGCTGGCTGTCTGGCAATGTCCTTTACTTTAAGATTTTGAGCTTTACATATATTGGGTTTGTGTTGGGCTAGTCTTGCCTGATTATCAACAATCCTGACTATATTTTTCTGTAGGATAAGCAAATTGTTAAGGAGTAATTTCAGTGCGTTTCCCCATAACAGACAGCGGTAATTAAGATAAGGCAGAACTAATGCATTATACACCAGAAATCGGTGTTTTCTGACCCCAATAAATATCTAGAGCGACTTATAATCCCTATATTACGACTTATACTTGAAATATGCATAATGTGACTCTCCCACTTGAGGTTCTTCATCAATATTGCACCAAGATACCTCACAGTTTCTGTATGTCCTATATGTATAGCCATTTAATATTTCATTGATGTCAACATTAATTTGGGATTTATTGTATATTGATAGAATGTTTTATTGTTGTTTAAGGACAGCTTGTTCCGCTTGCAGCCATTTGTATACCTTTGGTAGTTCTGTATCTAAGTTTTTTTGCAATTCAGAAGGGAATCAGCCTCAAATAAAAGGGCTGTATCATCAGCATAAAGCAATGATGTAAACTTTGATGAAATCCTGGGAAAAATCATGTATGTATAAGATGAACAGAAGTGGGCCCAGAATGGAGCCCTGGGGACCCCCAATACTTATTTGATTCAGGCTTGACTGGACTTTTTTATATTCTACACATTGATATCTATTTGATAAGTATGAGTCTATGATTCTCAGGAATGTATCTGTGATACCATATGAGTGAAGTTTAAGCAATAATATTCCGTGATCAATAGTATCAAATGCCTTTTTTAGGTCTAAGTAGATACCACAGTTCATTTTGTTTGATTCAAACCCCCTGATTACTTTATCTTGCAGGGG
Organism: Chirona hameri; assembly: GCA_036785665.1. Taxonomy (NCBI): domain Eukaryota; kingdom Metazoa; phylum Arthropoda; class Thecostraca; order Balanomorpha; family Balanidae; genus Chirona; species Chirona hameri. The sequence goes on along the minus strand of JAXIVJ010002157.1, from coordinate 49,606 downwards.
GCCGGGGTGGCTCAGTTGGTAGAGCGTCGGACTCGGAATCCAAGGGTTGCGGGTTCGAGTCTGGCTTACTGGCTCAAGTCATTCGGTTCCCTGCCCCGGAGGGGAGTGGTTCTCCTCCCCACCCTCGGCGGCATATAGCTATAGGCTGGACTACGGGGTGGGCGAGAACCCCTCCCCCCCCCCAAAAAAAAAATCTTGCAATATGAGCCAGGGCATGTATGTTGAGGTATCCCTTCCTAAATCCAAATTGATTGGGACAAATTATGCTATTGTTGGAGACATGTTCCATGACGCGGACATGGATCACTTTCTCTAGAATTTTTGATATATATGGAAGGATACTGATTGGTCTATAATTGGTCATTTGTGTTCTATCACCTTATTTATAAATTATGCTTTATGACAGCAATTTTGAGCCTGCTTGGAAACTTCCCCTGGTCAAGACAGATATGTATAAAGTGGACAAGCTTGTCTATGATTGCCATTAAATGTTAACTTAAAGATTCTTGCGTTTATTTTATCCACTCCAATCTCCATGTCCCACATTTTGCATGTTTTTAATTATAGATATAAGTTCATCATTATTAGTATGTTGCAAATTATTTGTTGTGTCTTTGCAAGGGTCCCCAATGAAGTCAAGAGCCACCTCAGGACACCCTTTCATGTTTTGTTGCAGGGTTTTCCCAACTGAGCTGAAGAAGGCATTACATTCCTCTGCAATTTCTAAATTATCCTAAACATGTATGTCTTCATTGTTTTTAAAGTAATTTGGAATGTCTTATGATATGATTTTCCAGTAGTATGAGCAAGGGTGGTGAAATGCCCCGTCCTGCTGGACGACGTCGGAGAACAAAATTGGTCTTTTTCTTGACAGGTTGCCTATTTTTTCATCACAAATGATCCATCAGAGGAGCTACATGCTACATTTTTTGCATGCCTGTGCTTTTTACATCGAATCGTGGGCTATTCGAGGGCATTTTTCACTGAATTGGTTCACACATGAAAATTCACAGTCCACCAAAAAAATATGCGTCCCAGTCTACCAAAAAAATACGCATCCCACATAGCAACAGTTATATCAGTTTGGCAGCATATTAAACCACAAGTAAAGTTGTTTTTATAGACCATACAAAACTACCAAGTTGTCTGCAAAATACTATTTCAGTCGACAGCGGTTTGGGAGAACCGCGGAAGACCACTCATAGACTTTAAACAGGAGACTCTCCGCCATCCAACCCTCGGATCTGCGAGTTTAATCAGTCAGCTTCGCTGCATAGTAGAAATGGTATACATTTTGGAACAAATTTAGAAACCCAGAGTATATTTTAGATTGTTGACCAATGACTATGGAGACATGATGCAGCATTTTACAACCTCGATTTGGAGCAATCATCGCTTTCGGAAGCAACGCATGCTATTGTTTAAGCAATGCTGTGAAGCACCACCTTTTTCAGAGTTCAAGGTAAGGTTAAGTTAAAATAATTATTAATATACTTGCTAAAAAAGTGGCTAAAATAAATCGCATAGCAAATAGGGTAAACTTAACATGTCAACACATCCATGGGTGGAACTTTATATGCTTTCGGGGTTGTAGCTACAACTGCATCCTCAAAAATTACAACCCCAATTATGAATATTACAACCTCAACATTGCCAGTAAATGCATAAGTAAATAAATACTGCGAACGGTACGCAAAATCACCAAAGGATTTTTTTCAATAACAATAGTTACCAGTATATGGCGCTGTAGTTGGCGATGAACGAGCGAGCGCGAAGGAAATGTATGGTGAGGTTGGTATGCGCAGTGCGCACGCATAAGGGTGCTGCTTTCCTTTTACTGTTGCCTGACACCACATCAAATTTCAACTCGATCGGGCAAGTAGTTTCTGAGATACAAAAAGGGGTGCGCACTTGCGCACGTGTAGAGGCACCCCCCTGACTTGTGGGAAGGCGGCGGCTGAGGGGTCCCTAACCACACACCAAATTTGCTCACAATCGGACCAGCTGTTGCGGAGTTTTGCGAGCAGGCATTTTTCAACACCCCTCACGCGGAACGCGCCACGCGCAGTGATAGTCACCCACGTGAGTCGGCACTGGTCTCAAACA